>CAUYRH010011313.1:0-54420 GCA_963574655.1 Perodicticus potto | reverse complement strand
TCACCCTGGATAGAGTGCTGTGGCATCACAGCTCACAGCAACCTCCAATTCCTGGGCTCAAGCGAGTCTCTTGCCTCTGCCTCCCAAGTAGCTGGGACTACAGGCACCCGCCACAACACCCGGCCATTTTTTGGTTGCAGCCGTGGTCGTTTGGTGGGTCCAGGCTGGATTCGAACCCACCAGCTCAGGTGTACGTGGCTGGCGCCTTAGCCCGTTGAGCCGCTGGCGCCTTAGCCCATTGAGCCACAGGCGCCGAGCCAATATTCCATATTTTTTTTTGAGCTATGGGACTTGAGTCATTTAGAGGTTAATGGAAATGAAAGCCAATTTTACTTTTAAAAAAAGTTAAAAAAATTTTAAATAGAAAAAAGCTCATGAAGATATAAAGTGTTTTTGAACATCCATACAATATGTTTGTTATTACAAGAGTCCAAAATGTTAAGAAGGTAAAAAATTCATAAAGTAGAAAATGCATAATAAGTTAAAATTGAGTTATTAATGAACAAAAAATTTTTAAAGTAAAGTTAGTGCAGTCTAAGTGTACAGTGTTTTTAAAGCCTACAGTGGTGTACAATAATGTCCAGGCCTTCACTTACTCACCATTCACTCCCTGACTCACCCAGAACAACTTGCAAGCTCCATTCATAGTAAGAACTCTATACGAGTGCACCATTGTTTATCTTTCATACCATATTTTTACTGTAGCTTTTCTTTTTTCTTTCTTTTTTTGAAACAGAGTCTCACTCTGGCCCTGACTAGAATGCCATGGTGTCAGCTTACCTCGTAGCAACCTCAAATTCCTGGGTTTTACGTGATCCTTCTGCCTCAGCCTCCCCAGTATCTGGGATTACAGGTGCCTGCCACAATGCCAGGCTAAGTTGTCTATTTTTAGTAGAGACAGGGTCTTATTCTTGCTCAGGCTGGTTTCTAACTCTCACCTTAGACTCCCAGAGTCCTAGTACAGGCGTGAGCCACGATGCCTGCCCAGCCTACTTGACCTTTTCTATGTTTAGAATATGGTTTTGTTTTTTTTTTACTTTTTTGAAACAGAGCTTCAAGCTGTCATAGAGTTGGATGGAGTGGATAGAGTGCTGTGGCATCACGGCTCATAGCAACCTCCAATTCCTGGGCTCAAGCGAGTCTCTTGCCTCCGCCTCCCAAGTAGCTGGGACTAGAGGTGCCCGCCACAATGCCCGGCCATTTTTTGGTTGCAGCCGTCATTATTGTTTGGTGGGGCCGGGCTGGATTCAAACCCGCCAGTTCAGGTGTACGTGGCTGGCACCTTAGCCCTTTGAGCCACAGGCGCTGAGCCTAGGATATGTTTAGATACACAAATACTTGCCATCGTGTTGCAGTTGCCTGCAGTACTCAGTATAGTAACATGCTGTACAGGTTTGTAGCCTAGGAGCAATAGGCCGTACCATATAGGGTAGGTGTGTAGTACACTGTACTATCTAGGTTTGTGTAAGTACATTCTATGATATTCCCAGGACAATGAAATTTCCTAACAATGAATTTCTTAAAATACAACCCAATTGTTAAGCAATGCATGGCTGTGGTTATGTGAGCTTCACATGGCACTCTTTGGGCCTCGGTGACCGTATCTGTAGAGTAGGGGAGGTGGCTAATTCATCCATAAAGTTGTTCTGGTCTTAAACATTCTGATTTTTCTGAAATTCTCATTAAAATTATTTTGAAAAAGTAGGCTGGGCGCTGTGGCTCACGCCTGTAATCCTAGCACTCTGTGAGGCAAAGGCAGGTGGATCCCTTGAGCTCGGGAGTTGGAAATCAGCCTGAGCAAGAGCAAGACCATGTCTCTACTAAAAATAGAAAAATAAGCCTTTGTGTACCTGTAATCCCAGATACTTGGGAGGCTGAGGCAAGAGGATTGCTGAAAACCCAGGAGTTTGAGGTTGCTGTCAGGTAAACTGATGCCATGTCACTCTAGCTAGGGCAACAGAGTGAGACTCTGTCTCAAAAACAAAAGAAGTTATTTTGAAAAAGAAGCTCGGTTTCTTTAAGAAGTTGATTCTAGTCTGGGTGAGGTGGTTCACACCTGTAATCCTAGCACTCTGAGAGGCTGAGGTTGGAGGATCCCTTGAACTCAGGAGTTCCAGACCAGCCTGAGCAAGAAGAAGACCCCCATCTCTACTAAAAATAGAAAAACAGCTGAGTATTGTGGTGGGCACCTGTAGTTCCAGCTGCTCAGGAGGCTGAGGCAAAAGGATTGCTTGAGCCCAAGAGTTTGAGGTTGCTCTGAGCAATCTCAAAGGAAGCCTTAGCACTTTAGCTTGGGCAACAGAGCGAGACTCTGTCTCAAAAAAAAAAAAAAAAAAAAAAAAGAAAGGAAAGAAAAATAAAAAGGAAAGAAAGACAAAGGTGGTTCTAAAAAGTTAAGAGCCTATGGTGGCTCATAATGATGTATTCGTGACTTCACTAAGACAATTATATGCTTATTTTCAGTTACCGGTAAGTGGAGTTGGGGGAAAATTAGTAAGTCTGGTTGCCAAGAAAACCCCTTAAAAGCCAATCACAGGGGGCAGGCATGATGGCTCATGCCTATAATCCTAGTACTCTGGGAGGCTGACGTGAGTAGATTTCTTGAGCTCCGCAGTTCGAGACTAGCCTGAGCAAGAGTGAGACCCCACTTGTAAAAAATAGCGTGGCGTTGTGGTGGGCACCTGTAGTCCCAGCTATTTGGGACAGTGAGATGAGAGGATTGCTTGAGCCCAAGAGTTTGAAGTCTCTGTGAGCTATGATGCCACGGCACTCTACCAAAGTGACAAAGTGAGACTCTGTCTAAAAAAACAACCCATTCCAGGGTAGACACTCCCTGTGGATCTAGTGAGTGCTGGCTGGTCGTAACCTCTCTCTCCCACTCTCCCACCAGAGGAGGGTGCGTAGAGTTCAGATGCCACAAGGGCAGGAACACCCCGCCCCCTGCACAAACACTTTCCTCAAACAAAACATCTAGAGGATGACTAGAGGTGACGGATAAAGCCACTAGGGACTTTCCTGATATTAGCCAAGAGGAGTCACTAACTGCCCCAAAAGTTGGGAATTTTAGACCAGGAGTGGAAGAAAAGCAAAGTGACTTTAGGGGACTGATGCTTCAAACATTCATGAAGATAAAAAAGCCAAGTAAGGAAAATCTAGGTGGGAACAAGTAGAGAAACATACCAGTTGCTAGTTGTAAAAAAAGTACCTAATTGTAGGGATCATCCTGAACAAGGTACCTCTCGCTCTTTTTTTGAGACAGAGTCTCACTTTGTCGCCCTTAGTAGAGTGCTATGGCGTCATAGCTCACAGCAACTTCAAACTCAAGTTATTCTCTTGCCTCAGCCTCCTGAGTAGCTGGGACTATGGGCACCTGCCACAGCGCCTAGCTATTTTTAGAAATGAGGTCTTGCTCCAGCTCAAGCTGGTCTTGAACCCATGAGCTCTGGCAATCTACCTGCCTCAGCTTCCCAGAGTGCTAGGATTACAGGCACGAGCCACTCGCCAGGCCGAGTACAGGGACTTTATAACAAAACTTTCTTTCTGCAGCTTCCAGACTTTCCTCTAGGTTAGGGCCTTCCGTACAGGTGGGGAATGTAGCTCCATTTAAAGACTAAGTGTGAGATAGACTGACATATGTATGTGGTTTAAATAGGACTGGAGAGTTCCTGGTGCCTAGGGAACCCACCTTTCCAGATACTCTCCTGAGTTACAGTAGCCGGGTACCTAACTCCTAGGCCGTCATGGGGAGTCAGGGCTTGATCCTCTGCATGTTAGCGATATGAAGGAGATCAAGCCATTAATCCCTAAAAGAAGCAAGGAGGGGCTTCTGGGAGCTGCTACATCTACCAGAACCTAGAGATGGAAGAAGGCTGTGCCTCCTGGACCACTCCAGACAAAGCCCTGCTTTCTGAAGACCCCCCTCCCAAGCCTGTGCTGGACTCTTTCCTGTAGTTACTAGAAATCATCACCCCTAACTTCCTTCTTTTCCAGGGTACCCTTTCCTCTATAACTCTATTCAATCTTGGGAGTCAGGAGTTAAAAACTTAACCGGGTTTTTTATGTTGTGAATTTGGGTCTTGATGTAGGTCTACCCTGCTAAAGAGCAAAGAATTATTTCATCGTGAAAATTTGTTTCCATCAGGCTAATACTTAATATGTTTACGTTTACTTACCTTCTGCTCTAGAGCAATGTTCTTTCTCCCATTAGGCAAAGGTTAAGGATTACAATACTTTGTTTGCTTTCCTGTTGGAGAAAAGAAAGTGGCCCGGATGTGGCCGTCGGCTCCGACTAGACACACCACGTGGGCGCCCCCTGGAGGCCGCGCGGCGGCGTGCAGGTGGCCCCATCCTCCTGGCTGCCATGTGGTACTTAAACCAGGTAAAAACTGCAATGCCCCTGTTCTTTCACAGTCTCATCACCACTCGCAGAGTGACAGGGGTGATTTAAGCATGTTAACGGTGGCAAACTGGGAAAGAAAACTCCAAACTCAGGGAAGAGGGAGAATGCTGTGTTGCCTGCTTGCTTCCTCACACCCCAGGTACGCAGCTGTCGGAAGAGCATCACTGGTGTTGTATGTGCTGGGAAGGGCTATTCGCACTCTTGTTCTAGGATTTATTTCTAGGATCGGGTTTTAAACCCATAAATGACACCCACGAGTTAGATTTTATAGGTTAACACCGGGTAAATATGAAATTGTAGCACTGACTCAGACACAGGCAATAAACTCACACCAGACTATTCAAATAACCACTGTATTTCACTGATTTTATGATGCACTTAAAAATTTTTTTACTATGTCTAGAAATCAGTATGCATCTTGCAATCGATGCCAATAGATTCAATGAAAGACAGTATTCATGGAGCATTTATTATTGAACAAGAAACTACTTTAAATGTTGTAGAATATATACATAATATGACTCGCATCCTCAAATATTTGCCAGTGAAGTTGCAGGCAGACCATAATAAAGTTTCAAATAGATGCTTGAGCAATGGTTCTCAAATCATGCACCAAGGTACCCTGAAGCAATCAGTAAGCACATAGGAGCACTGAGGAAGGTTTAAGTTTTTATAGTTAAATGTACTGATATTTGACCTCTTTTGGACCCCACCCTTCCCAGCTCACAATGGTGCACAGTTTCAGCAATAGATTGTACTTTTCCTTTTTTTTTGTTGGAGGGGGATGCTGGGTTTTTGCCTGGTGTTGTGACTAAAAGCCAGTGCTAGGTAAAAATCCATATGCAACACAAAATGAGAGGGGCAGTGTTCAATTTGATTCCAAAGTTTGAGAACCAATAGGGGCACAAATCCTATTCGGTTTTTTTTTTTTTTTTGAGATGGGGTCTTGCTCTGTCATCCAGGCTGGAGCGGCACCAAAGCTCACTACAACCTCCAATACTCAGGCTCAAGTGATTTTCCTGGTTCGGCCTCCCTCCCAAGTGGCTAAGAATGCAGGTGTGTACCACCATACCTGGCTAATTTTTCGTAGAGACGGGATCCTGTTATGTTGCCCAAGCTGGTCTCAAACTCCCGGCTTGAAGCGATCTTCCTAAGGCATGGGATTACAGGCATGAGTCACTGTGCTCAGCCCACACATCCTCTTTGTGCTACATCGGGGCTATTTAAGAAGAGAGTAAAAGTATATTTTCCTTTTAATTCATGTGTATTATTTTTTCAGATAGCTAGTGCAATGCTAGGACACAAATACTTATTAAGTTATTTGGAACTAAACAACTAATGTATGGAACTGACAGGCATGATTGAGATACTAAGCACTCACTGAACTGAGAAGGTTTGAAAATTTCTGTGTTAGGGCCAACTCCCCCAAAGCTTAAACCTATGTTTGTGTCTTGCTCAAGGTCACTGCAAAGTAAGGAGAATAAAGTTTACAAAGTTATATAAAAACTTAGACTTTGGTGACCCCCATGGCTCAAGGAGTAGGGCGCCAGCCCCATATACCGGAGGTGGCGGGTTCAAACCCGGCACACACACACAAAAAAAGTGAAAACGTAGACTTTGGCTCAGCGCCTGTAGTTCAAGTGGCTGAGACACCAGCCACATACACCAGAGCTGGCAGGTTCGAATCCAGCCTGGGCCTGACAAACAACAATGACAAAAACATAGCCAGGCATTGTGGCAGGTGCCTGTAGTCCCAGCTACTTGGGAGGCTGAGGCAATAGAACTGCTTAAACCCAGGAGTTGGAGGTTACTGTGAGCTATGATGCCACAGCACTCTACCCAGGGCTCAAAAAACAAACAAATAAACAAACAGACAGACAAAAAACCCTTAGAGTTTATCTTTGAGCATAAGTAACATTTGCATATAGTAAAAGGAAGCAAAAAGGTATATAAATGCATAAAATGAAAAGTAACAGTCACTCCACCCTTACTAGAGGTGACTGACTACATGTGAATTTTAGAAGTATTTTCTGGTGGCTACCTCCGAAACACTAATGTTTATGCCTCTCTTATACTTCTCAAGCTATTTTCACTTTTAGAGAATCTCCATTTATGGTTAAGAAGAATGAGACCTCAAAATACCTTCACCCAGTCACCCTTGGTAGAATGCCATGGCATCATAGCTCACAGCAACCTCAAACTCTTTGGGCTCAAAAGCATAGTGCCTGGTGCGGTGGCTCACGCCTGTAATCCTAGCACTCTGGGGGGGCCGAGGCGGGTGGATTGCTTGAGCCTGCGATTTGGAGACCAGCCTGAGCAAGAGCAATACCCCATCTCTATCAAAAATAGAAAAAACTATGGGCGGTGCCTGTGGCTCAGTGAGTAGGGCACTGTACCCATATGCCAGAGGTGGCAGGTTCAAACTCAGCCCAGGGCAAAATAAATAAATAAATAAATAAATAAATAAATAAAAATAAAACTTTTAAAAAAAATAGAAAAACTAGCCAGTCACGGTGGTGAGCGCCTGTAGTTCCAGTTATTGGGGAGGCTAAGGCAAGAGGATCACTTGAGCCTAAGAGTTAGAGGTTGCTGTGCGCTATGATACCACATCATTCAACCCCAGGGCAATTGACTGAGACTCTGTCTCAAAAGGAAAAAAAAAAAAAAGGAAGAATTGAGCATGGTGCTAGCTTCACATTCCTTCTCTGTGCCCCAGCATTAGAGCCTTGTGTCCTCCCACCAAGAAAAATGAATTTTCTTTGTTCTGAAAATCTATTGTTCACAACCATTCTACATTTTACTTGGCTTCACTTTTGGACCATGTCTTTCTTGTATAGCTTCCCCTTCACCCCTGAAGTTACCAACCACAGTTGATTTTTACTATGTGAATTAGTTATTAAATTCTATAAAGTAGCTGGGAAAATAAAATTAGTGAATACTGAGCCATGCATTGCTCTTAGGGGAAATAAAGGGTTAGGTTCCTGCATGTCTCTGGTCACAATATTTCATCAGCCTAATGCTACTTAACCTTGTTTATGTGTTTCTACTTAAAGATACTTTATACATATAGATATTGCCAATTCATTAACGTGGAAGTCACAGCCAACAGTCCTATGGCTTGTGCTTGAATAAAGCATATCATACACACATATTTTCTGCCTGTGGTACACCACAGCCCTCTTGCACTTAGTAACACTCAACAGCACCTCAGCACTACAGCCAGGGGTCTGATTTTGCTGCACTACAGCAAAATCACCAAACAAACAAAAAGAACAGAAATAATGAAAAACATTGCTCGGTGCCTGTAGTTCAGTGGTTAGGGCACTGGCCACATGCACCGGGGCTAGTGGGTTTAAACCCGGCCCGGGCATGCTAAAACAACAACAAAGAGCAGAGCATTGTGATGGGCACCTGTAGTCCCAGCTACTTGGGAGGCTGAGGCAAGAGACTCGCTTAAGCCCAAGGGTTTGAGGTTGCTGTGAGCTGTTCTAAGGGCAACATAGTGACTTTGTCTCAAAAGAAAAAAAAAAAAAAAAGAGGAAAAACTTGACACTAAATAGAGCGTGGGAAACACTTGTTTATAGTACACCAGCTGAAAAGAAGAAGGTAGAGCGTCACCTAGTTCCTCACCTGGAAAGGTGCACCTGTGAGGACTAAGGCTTTTTGCTGCTGCAAATGCACATGTTCTTTAATAACCACAAAAGTGCCTGGATGACTGGGCGTGCTGCCTCACCTCTATGACCTTAGCAATCTGGGAGGCCAGGGAGGGAGGATTGCTTGAGGTCAGGAGTTGGAGACCAGCCTGAACAACAGCGAGACACCATCACTACCAAAAATAGAAAAATTAGCCAGCGTTTGTGGCGGACACCTATAGCTCTAGCTGCTCAGAGGCTGAGGCAGGAGGATCGCTTGAACCTAGGAACTTGAGGTTGCTGTGAGCTAAGCCGAGGCCATGGCATTCTACCCAGGTGACAAAGCGAGACTGTTTCTCAAAAAAGAAAAAAAAAAGCCTTGGGTATTGATTTTAGGGTTACAAATAAAGTTTAGCAAGTAGACAAATTCCTAAATACGAAATCCACGAAAAAATAGGGTCCAGCTTTCTATTCTTCAAAAATCATCCAACTTCTCAGTCATACGGTGGAGACCTCTTTCTTCCCACCAGAGGGCTTATTTCTGAAGCCTTTGACTTCGAGCTGCAGTTTGGAATGGAAGTTCTTTTGGCCAGTGGTCAATAGCTGTGGATCCTATGGCTTCCTTTCTTTGTTTTTCTCCTTTTTTTGGTTGGTATCCATTTTGTTTAACTCTTCAGACACAGTATACTTTATTTCCTTAGACAAACAGAACTGTCTTAATTGACTGATTTGTTGTTGTTGTTGTTGTTGGACAGTCTCACTTTCTTGCCCCAGTAGAGTACTGTGGTGTCACAGGTCACTGCAACCTCAAACTCTTGGGCTCCAGAGATCCTTTTGCCTCAGCCTCCCGAGTAGCTGGGACTACAGGCACCCACCACAATGCCCAGCTATTTTTAGAGCCGGGGTCTTGCTCTTGCTCGGGCCAATCCACCCGCCTCAGCCTCCCAGAGTGCTAGGATTACAGGTGAGCCACCATGCTCAGCCCATAATTGGATGATTTTTGATTCATCATTTAGTGGGATATATCATTGTTAGTGTCAAAATCAATCTCTTTAACATTTTGAAGTCATTGATGTTTCCCTCCCACATCCCAGCTGAGCACTTGGCAATAAGCTGGCTCAATCTGAAAATTCACGTTTTTCGTAACTTGGGAAAAATTTTTTCTATTATTTATTTATTCGTTCCCCCCCCATTCCTTTATTTCTCTCACTTCTCCCTTTATTTGTCTCTTACTGAGATGCCTGCAAATCAACTGCTGAATCTCCTGGATTGCTCTTTCACGTCTCTTAACTTTTTCTTCAGTCCTTTCAATATCTAATTTTTGGCAATCCTATTTTTCATTTCCAAGGATGCTTTCTTGTTCTCAAATGATTGCTTTTTCATGGCATCCTGCTCTTTTATGAATGCTCAATGTCTTCAAATCTCTGAATCTAATTAGAATGTGTTACAGTTCTCTCCTGTTTTCTAAATTGTTTTATCGGGCAGCTGTTTTTATTCACTTATTTATGCTCATCTCTCCCTTTCATGTTGGCTTCTCTTAAATGTTTGCTGATCTTTGTTTATGCATTTGTCGTTAAGAATGAAGGACAAGGCTGATCATCGCGGTAGACAGAAGAGCTTGTTTCCTGTCTGGGACCAGTTAGGAACTGAGAATCCCCAAATGCCAGCATGAGGGAGTTTATTTTATGGTGTTCTATCTATCCTAGAAATTCTACAAGTGTCCTGTAGTTGTTTGATTTCTTTAGAGAAGAGCCGTCAAATTGTTAGCTTGAGGGATAAATACCAGACTGCCAGAAACTCCTCTAGGAGTAGGGGAGAGAGAACGAGAAACACCAATTCTGGAAGCTGTCCTGGAGACAGATCTGCAGTGAGCCTTCATTTCTCACTCTGCCGACCTTCCCTGTAACTCCCTCTTGCTTTTACTCTGTTGGTGACTTCCCCTGTGACATTGCTCATATATTCCCATGGAAATGTCACTAAATCTCCTGTCTGCGGATGACCAACACCAGCCCCCCCGCCCCTCTGTTATTCAGTGTTTATTTTTTATCTATTTATTTATTTTTTACCATTATTTCTGTGGGTTCTAGGGTAGGAAGGAGTGGAAGGAAAGCGTATGAGCTCAGTCCATCACTCTGAACTGGAAACTGAAACTTCCATTTTAATTGAACATCTTAACAAACCTCATTTGTGGATCAGCCTAGGAATGAGTATGCTGGTAAGAAGAAACAGCTCAGCTGATTTATAATTGAGTAATAATGTCATGTTAAAAAATTAAGATCACTTTCTTCACTAGGTGAGTAATTGAAAACTAACTGGTTCTAAGACAACTGAAGAATATACAATTTTGTATCAAGACATTGCCTAAGACTCATGAATAGAACAGAATCTAAGTCAGTGCGTCTGTATTTGCACAACTGTAGCATACGAGATCCCCATGAACAATATAACAAAATTTAAAATTATACTGTAATCCCAGAAGGAAGAAGAAAGAAAAAAAATCCCAACCATTTGCCCTAAATTGCTTTTGATGAGAAACGGCGAACCTTATTTAACACACTGACTGCCTTCACAAAAGAAAATTGGTCTAGTTTCTTTAGACCAATATTTTCTTTTAATTCAAATAAGTCCTTTTCAAGCATAATGAGCTGATAAGGAGTGAACCATTTTTTAATGCCTAAAAAAATCTTCTTGACATTTTTATTTTTTACATACCGATGAAGACCAGGGACAGACTCTCAGCCAATCGACAATATGGTCCAGCAGACCCTCCAGCATCCTGACTCCAATGACCATTTTTTTCTACAGTCAAGCTTTTGCAAGGAGGCTTTGAAAAGCGAAAACAGTCAATAATTTGAGGTCTGGGAGCAATAATTGCAGGCTAGCGTGTCACAGGTGAGGTTTGCTTCCACTCAGGAACCACCTTGATCTAGAACTATGAGACTTTATTTCTTTTCATTTCTTTTAACTTTATTCAGGTTAATATAGGGGTACATATATTATATAGTTTGCTTTTTTGTAAGGTTAAGGTCCGGGCTGCAGTTGTGCCCAAGACAGGTTATTTAATTAATTAATTAATTATTTTGAGACAGAGTCTCACTTTGTCACCCTCGGTAGAGTGCCATGGAGCCATGGAGCAACGTCAAACTCTTAAGTGATCCCCTTGCCTCAGCCTCTCAAGTAGCTGGGATTACAGGTGCCCACCATAATGCCTGGCTATTTTTTGAGATGGAGTCTCACTCTTGCTCAGGTTGGTCTCCAACTCCTGAGCTCCAGCAATCCACCTGCCTCAGCCCCCCACAGTGCTACGATTATAGATATAAGCCACGGTGCCCAGCCTATGACAGCTAATTTTAAAGTACTCTTTTGAGACCACTCTCTTTATTTTTTCAATTTTTTTTTGCTTTTATTAAATCATAACTGTGTACATTGGTGCACTCATGGGGTTCAGTGTACTGATTTGAAATACAATGTGAAATACCTACATTGAACTGATTAACACATCCATCACAATTATATTCTTTACTTAATAGTTCTGAAATGTACCATTGCATCATGCACATTAGGTGAGGTCCCCCCAAATACCCACCCACCTCCTGCCCCCCCAGATCATTATTCTCTTTAGAAGGATACAAATCAAAATGCTTTCATATATACATTATCTTAAATCTAGAAATAAGAGATCTTATAGATTTTTAATGATGGAATTGAATTCTTTTTTTTTTTGAGACAGTTTCACTTTATCGCCCTGGGTAGAGTGCCGTGGCATCACAGCTCACAGCAACCTCCAACTCCTGGGCTTGGGTGATTCTCTTGCTTCAGCCTCCCGAGTAGCTGGGACTACAGGTGCCCACCACAGTGCACGGCTATTTTTTGTTGCAGTTTGGCAGAGGCCTGGTTCGAACCTGCCACCCTCGGTATATGGGGCCAGCGCCCTACTCACTGAGCCACAGGGGCTGCCCTGATGGAAGTGAATTTTTAAAAACCTTTACTATTTCTGAAATGTTCACAAACACAAAATTCACTGTCATCCCCTAATAGACTCGTGTACTGTTTTAAAATTGCTGTAATTTATTCAATTTACTCAGTTTTAGTCCTTATGATATTTCCCTAATCTGTAGTATTTTTGGTCCCTAGGTGATCAGGAATATTTTATATCGTAAATATTTATGAAAAAAGATGGAGATACTGCAAAGAAGTATCTTTACTCTGTCAGTTCAAAACTATCCTTTGGGAGAATAAAATGAGATGAACTAAAAACAAAACTAGGTAGGAAATAAGGGAATTCAATATAAACATATTAACTATACATAGAAATATATTTTAAAGGCTATGAAAAAATCTCTTAGTCTCACACCTAATAGAATTCTAATATATTTTGGTGTGTTACCCCTAAGTACTGTATTAAAATAATAATAGTTTGTAGCATTATTTTGGAGCTGTAAAAACCATTTTCAGTAATACTAGCTAAATCACTTGCTCTATTACACTTCAATTTATGAACTCCGAGGGCAAATCATTATTGTACAAGTAATACTTTCCAAACCATTTTCTTCCAAGGCCACCTTTAAGTGAATGAGAATAGTCAATAACTTTATTGTCATATATGGTAAAGCACATTAACAATTTATAATGTAAAGAGCTATATCAAATGCAATTTCATCAAAATGACACGCAGGTCAAATTAAGCAAATTAACCAACCGAGAATGTTAGAACCAAGCATTAATCCAATTTACTTAAATTATACTATTGGATAACAAATCATTCCCTTTTAAAAAGTATTTCAAGTCAAGTTGCGGAGCATGAAGCTTAACCACCAGCCCATTTTTGTGATTCAGAGGCAGAGAATGCGTGGTCATTCTAGCTACGGGAGCTGGGGAGAGGAGAGATGGTAGAATACACTGGGATGGCTTTAGGCTATCTGCTGCTACTGCAGTAAGCTGAGATTTTTTGTTTTCTTTTTGAGACAAAGTCTCATTTTGTCACTCTCAGTAGAGTGCCATGGTGTCATAGCTCATAGCAACCTCAAACTCTTGGGTTCAAGTGATTCTTTTGCCTCAGCCTCCCGAGTAGCTGGGACTACAGGCGCCCGCCACAATGCCTGGCTATTTTTTGTTGCAGTTTGGTCGGGGCTGAATTTGAACCCCCCACCTCTGGTATATGGGGCCGGTGCCCTACTTCTTTGAGCCACAGGCGCCGCCCTGGTCTTGAACTCTTGAGCTCAGGCAATTCACCTGCCTCGGCCTCCCAGAGTGCTGGGATTAGAGGCAAGAGCCACCTCGCCTGGCATAAGCTGAGATTTTTTTTAACATGGTTTGCTGTCTTTGTGGAACCTGACCTATTTTTTTTTTTTTTTTTTGAGATACAGCCTCAAGCTGTCACCCTGGATAGAGGGCTATGGCATTACAGTTCACAGCAACCTCCAATTCCTGGGCTCAAGCAAGTCTCCTGCCTCCGCCTCCCAAGTAGCTGGGACTACAGGCGCCCGCCACAATGCCCGGCCATTTTTCGGTTGCAGCCGTCAATGTTGTTTGGTGGGCCCGGGCTGGATTCGAACCTGCCAGCTCAGATGTACGTGGCTGGCACCTTAGCCTGCTGAGCCACAGGCGCCGAGCCTAACCATGTGATTTTTATGTGACATTTTTTCCAAGCCAGTTTCTGCCATGCTATATTTAAAAATTTGATTCTTTTTTTAAAACTTAGATGAAGAGCTTTACTTGCCTTTATACTACAATCTGTTTTTTTTTTTTTTTTTTTTTATGAGACAGAGCCTCAAGCTGTCACTCTGGGTAGAGTGCCATGGCATCACAGCTCACACCAACCTCCAACTCCTGGGCTTAAGTGATTCTCTTGCCTCCAACTCCCAAGTAGCTAGGACTACAGGCGCCCGCCACAACGCCCAGCTATTTTTTTTTTGGTTGTAGCCATTATTGTTGTTTGGCAGGCCTGGGATGGATTCAAACTCGCCAGCTCAGGTGTATGTGGCAGGCGCCTTAGCCCCTTGAGCCACAGGAACCAAGCCTATACTACAAATTTTATCTTAAGATTCCAACTTATTGAAAAGCTTAAATTTTAATTTTGTTCATCTATCCTACTAATTAACATTCTCTGCTTTATGATTCCAAAATTCTGGTAAGAAGGACACCTCTATAGGTGTGAACCCTTTTGGTGGGACTGTAATTCAGTAAGGTCATTTTAGGGAGTGAATTTGACAATGTCTCTTAAAATTGAACATACAGAGGTCCAATGAATCCAGTACTGAGTAACAACCATGGAGAATAACTTAAATATACGGAGGCCAGTACGTGATAGTCACTGTAAAGATCTGTATATAACCTGAACATCAGCCCTGGAACGGTTTAGCAGTATGGATATACTCATACTTTGGGATATTCTGCAGCAGTTAAAATGAACAAGGCAGATCCATATTTAAGTCACATGGAGAAACTCCTAAGATAGGGCAGTGCTTGTGGCTCAAAGGAGTAGGGCACCAGCCCCATATGCCAGAGGTGGCGGGTTCAAACCCAGCCCTGGCCAAAAACTGCAAAAAAAAAAAAAACTTCTAAGATATACAGAGTGAAATGCAAGTTGCTGAAAGATAAAGATAATATGATACCATTTATGTATACAAAAGCACACAGCCACCTGAAACAATACAATACTGTTTCTTTTCTTTCTTTCTTTTTTTTTTTTTTCAGTTTTTGGCTGGGGCTGGGTTTGAACCCAGCACCTCTGGTATATGGGGCTGGTACCATACTCCTTGAGCCACAGGCGCCGCCCAGTACTGTTTATTTTCTATGAGTACAGAGTACAAAATGTATGTAAATGCACAAGGAAAGGTCTGATATGGTACACACAAAACTGAGAAAAAATGGTTTCATCTGAAGAGTAGAGAAGTGACAGGATTTGGGGGTGAAGTTAAAAGGATACTGTTACCATTATCAGTAATACTTTAGTTTTTTATTTTATTATTTATTGATTATTTTTTGGAGACAGAGCCTTAAGCTGTCGCCCTGAATAGAATGCTGTGACATCACAGCTCACAGCAACCTCCAACTCCTGGGCTCAAGCGATTCTCCTGTCTCTGCCTCCCAAGTAGCTGGGACTACAGGTGCCTGTCACAATGCCTGGCTATTTTTTGGTTGTAGTTGTCATTGTCGTTTGGCGGGCCTAGGCTGGAACCTGCCAGCTCAGGTGTATGTGGCTGGCAAGCAACGATATTGTATTAATATGCTCTTTAATTAAAAGCTAATAACAAAAAAAATGAAAATCTAATTCAAATTGTCAATAAAAATATTATGAAAGGGCTCAGCTCCTAGCTCAGTGGCTAAGGCGCCTGCCACATACACTGGGGCTGGCAGGTTCAAAGCCGGCCCAGGCCTGCTAAACAACGAGAACTACAAATAACAAAACAAAAATTGCTAGGGGTCATGGCAGGCATCTGTAGTCCTAGCTACTTGGGAGGCTGAAGCAAGAGAATCGCTTAAACCCAAGAGTTTGAGGTTGCTTTGAGCTGTGATAACACAGCACTCTACTGAGGGTGATATAGTGAGACTCCCTCTCAAAAAAAAAGAGGGCAGCACCGGTGGCTCAATGGGTACGGCACTGGCCCCATGTACTGAGGGTAGCGGGTTCAAACCCGGCCCTGGCCAAACTGCAACAACATCAAAAAAATAGCTGGGCATTGTGGCAGGCGCCTGCAGTCTAGCTACTTGGGAGGCTGAGGCAAGAGAATCGCCTAAGCCCAGGGGTTGGAGGTTGCTGTGAGCTATGATGCCACCGGCCTCTACAGAGGGCGATGCAGTGGCACTCTGTCTCTACAAAAAAAAAATAAATAAATAAAGAAAATAACCGTAAGCTCATATTTAAAACATTATCTTTATTTTAAAGAAATAATAAATTTATAAAGAAGAATCCAATTTTAAGACGTTCACTACATGAGAAAGTCTAAGAACATTTTCTTACTGGACAAGTCTTAAAGGTGCACTTGTGAATGTTTGAGGAATGTTTGCAAAATTATTCCATGCTATTCCCTGTACCACAATCTGGACTGTTTCGGGGCTTTCATCTTTTCATATTCAGAAGGCTCTGGGACAGAATGTATTTCGATTTCACCCTCAATAATGAAACTGAAAACTAAAATACCTGATAGTCCATCTTGGAGGAGCAAGGCAAAATGGATGAAAAGATTCTTACAAATGTCTTCTCCCTACTGCAGCTGTTTTTCCAGTGGAAAAGATAAGATAGGAGTGCAGAAGCTACCAGAGGGCTGTGCCCTGCAATCCTGCAGGACATAGACAGAGATGACACGTGACATCTTTACTTTCTGGACCCTCTGCATTTACTTTCTCTTCTTTCTTCCTTTCCTCCCTTCCTTTTTCTTTCTCTTTTTCACTCCCTCCCTCCTTTGTTTTTTCTTTACTCTTTGACAAATTTAAAAAAATTTTGTTTATTACTCAAAAAAGATTCATTTTTAATTTAGCATCTGACTTTGCTTGTGCCTTCAACGCTTGCACAGTTCTCCTCGATAAGGAAAGTAAGCTTGATCCTGTCACAGATACTTTTAACACACATGGAACCACCACAGGCCCTGCTGATAATGCTTCTTTTGTTCTAGACAACCTCCTGAGAACTTCAGGTCTCATAGTACAACCCCCTTGAGACCAGTCTGGGCACAAGCTACATGCTCATTTTGGTGTTTTCTCAAACTTTGGGTGGAAAGGTAAACAATTCTACTACTCAATTCATGACAGCTTAGTTTTGTTAGAGGCTGCATTGTGGGGAAGCCTAGGACAATATGTCAAATATTGAACCATTTTGAGCACCTCCAGAAACCATCCTTAGAAAACAAAATTTAAAAAAAAAGCATCTTCTCTTTTTTCTTGAGGTATGTCTTGCCAAATTTTGATATTTTTCTCACCATGTATATGTACGTATATTTTAAAATAAATTAAGTAGAGAAAATGACACACGTATGTAGTATAAAATATCAAGTAGCACGAAAACAGCACAATGAGAAGTCTTCCTTTGGCTGCCGACTCTAGTCTCCAGCTCTTCTCCCCAGAGGCAGATATTTCTGGAATGTTCTATGTCTTTGCAAGCATGTATACTGTGTGTGTGCATGTGTTTTCCCTTCAAAAAATGAGAGCGTATTATGCAGTACATCTTATATTTTTCCCTTATTTTCCACTTTATCAGAATATCTTGGAGATCCTTCCATAGCCATAGCACAGATCTACTTCATTTTTAAAACTGCAATAGTTCAGTTTATAATTATATCTGATTGATAGGCTCTTGATAGCTATTAAATGAACGACTCCGCTACCAGCCCAATTGATGATCATTTAAATTGTTTATTTCCAGTCTTTTGCAAGCACAGGCAAAATTGAAGCACATATGTTCATACATCTTTGTATACATAGGTGAATATGTCTATAGGATGGACTTCTGGAGAGGATATTTCTTTTTTGCAGTTTTTGAACGGGGCCAGGTTTGAACCCACAACCTCTGGTATATAGGGCCAGCACCCTACTCCTTTGAGCCACAGGCACCTCCTTGGAGAGGAAATTTCTGAATCTAATGGTATACTTATCTCAAAATATTGAAAGCTATTGCCAACTTGATAACAGTGAGAGTACCTGTTTCTTCACACTCTGTAATGCTATATTTATTAAGCTCTTTGTGCCCACCTGACTAGAAGAACAAGATATCTCATTCAGGTTTAAGTTCTTTTACTCACATGTTCAAAAACCATTTATATATTTTTTTCTATGAACTATCTGTTCATGTTACTTTTCCCATAGGTCTTGTTTCTTCATCAATTTTTGAGATCTCTTTATTCATTTAGAAAATTAGCTATCTTTTGTTTTGTTTTGAACCAGAGTCTTGTTCTGTTTCCTAAGCTAGAATCCAGTGGCCTGATCATAGCTCTCTATAACCTCAAACACCTATGCTCAATCAATCCTCCTGCTTCAGCCTCCCAAATAGCTGGGACCACAGGTACATGCCATCATACTTGGCTAATTTTTTCTATTTTTTTGTAGAGAAGGGGTCTCGCTCTTGCTCAGGCTAGTTGTCATTTCCTGGGCTCAACCAGTCCTGACACTTCAGCTTACCAAAGTGCTAAGATTACAGGTGTGACCCCTGTGTCAGGACAAGGAGATTAGCTTTAAAGTTGCAGACACTCCATATTTTCTCAGTTTATCCTTCATCTTTTGACTTTGTTTTAGAGGAGGGGCAACACTGGTGGTACTAACTCTATATTGTTTCTCAGTCTAATATGTATATGGGAGTGTGTTTAAATAAATGTGATACTATTATACAATTTTGTAATGCTCTTCTTTCAGTTAATAATATATTATATTGGCTCGGTGCCTGTAGCTCAGCAGCTACGGTGCCAGCCACATACACAGGAGCTGGTGGGTTTGAATCTAACTACGGCCTGCCAAACAGTGACAACTACAAGCAAAAAAAAAAAAAAAAAAATTGCCGGGCATTATGGTAGGCATCTGTAGTCCCAGATACTTGGAAGGCTGAGGCAAGAGAATTGCTTAAGCCCAAGAGTTAGAGGTAGCTGTGAGCTGTGATGCTACAGCACTCTACCAAGGGCAACATAGTAAGACTGTCTCAAAGAAAACAACAAAAAAAATTGTGAGCATTTTCCCATGTTATTATGCATGCTCCCACAAAACTGTCCATATGGCTACATGGAATATATTACTTTGAATGAATATAATTTGCTCACATTGATTATTTAAATCATTTCTCATTTTTCCTCAACATAATCAAGGATACATTGAACACCCAGGCTGCTAAATCTTCTTGTATATCCATGATTATTTCTTTGGAATAATTTTTTTGCACCAAAGCCATTGGTTGAAATGTTATTCAAATTTCCAAAACTTAAGTACTTGATGTGCTTTTTTAAACTGCTCTCCCAAAATGTTATAGTAATTAAGCCTTCTTCTGGCAGTTCATGAGGTTTCTGGTTGATCTCATCCTTAGCAACACAGGATAACATATTTTTTTACATGTATTTTTTTCTTTCTCTTTTTTAATGATAAAATTTACATGTCATGAAATAAACCATTTTAAAATGTACAATTTAATGGTTTTTAGTATATTGTCAAAGTTACACAACTATCAGCACCATTTAATATCACTCTTCCATCCCCCTCCAAAGGAATCCCATACTCATTAGCAGTCGCTCTCTACTCTGTTCTCCCCAACCCCTGGAAACCTAAGCTTCTGGCTGTATGGATTTACCTATCTTGGGCATCCCCCAAAGAGTTATATAATATGTGTGGCCTTATTTGTTTCGCTTCTTCCACTGAACATAATGTTTCCAAATTTCATCCATGCTGAACTTTATTTCTTTTCATTGCTAAATAACATTTCATCCATGGCATAGATATACGACATTCGTTTATCCATTCATTAGTTGATGGACATTTGGCTTTTTTCCACTTTTTGGTTATTATGAATAATGCTGCTATGAACATTTGTGTATGTGTTTTTGTGAGTCTGTACGGGTTTTCAATTCTGTTGGATTTCACCTAGGAGAAATTGCTGGGTCATATGGTGGCGCTATATTTAATTTTTTGAGTAACTATCAGAGTGTTTTCTATATTGGCAACACCATTTTATTTAATGCCTTCCCACCAGCAATACTTGAGGGCTCGCGTTTTTTTGACATTTTCAACAGGAGTTATTTTCTGGGTTTTTAAAAAATTATAGCTCTCCTAGTGGGTGTAAAGTGGGTATCTTTTTGTTTCGTTTTGTATTTCTCTAATGATGATGTTGAGCACCTTTTTATACGCTTAGTGGTTATTTCTATGTCTCTTTTGGAGAAATATCTATTCAAAACTCTTCCCCCATTTTATTTTATTTTATTTTTTTTGCAGTTTTTGGCTGGGGCTGGTTTTGAACCGCCACCTCTGGCATATGGGGCTGGCGCCCTACTCCTTTGAGCCACAGGCACTGCCCTCTTCCCCCATTTTAAAATTAGATTATTTGTCCAAATCCTAGGGAATGCAAATTATTTAACTGCTTATAACTGTTCCCCAAATTTCCAGATGCCACTGGTTAAAAAATATCATGACTTAGATTTTATTTTCTTGCTCTTGGGATACTCAGGTTCCATGACACAGAGTTCAAGTGAATGCTACAATAGTTCTAAAAATTCTCTAGGACATCTACAGAGATCGCCGGGAAGGGAGGATATTTGTCTCAACAGATGGATTTTCAATGAAGAGAGAGGTGACAGAGAACTGGGGTTCAGACTTACTACTCTAAAATATGGCACTTTGGCATGTGAGAAAACAGCAGAAAGAAGAACATTACTGTCACTCTCCCTGGATCTTCTCCCCTGAAGCAGATCATAAAACCCTCATTCCAGAGGTGTCTTCCCTGTTCCTGGAAGAAAGGAACATTCTTGTCTCTGAAGACATAAGGACACAGAGAAGACTGAATAAACAGGCCTTGCTAGGTCCCCTAGTTTATTACCATTACATTGTATACCTCTGTCCAGTCTCCATGACTATCAACTTCTTCATCAAACCTAGCTTAAAAAATACACAAGTTTCCCCGTTACTTTGGGTCTTCATCTCTGAAGATTCCATGTGAAACTTAAATAAATTAGTATGTTTTTCTCTTGTTTAATCTGTCTTTTGTTTTAGGGACTTCATCCGTGAATTTAGTGATGGGTGAGGAAAAGATATTTTTTCCTCCTTCATAGAACATATACCAGCCAAGAGAAGGAAGAATACCTGGTTTTAAAGCTTTGAGGAATTTACTCACACTCAAATTTAACATCTTAGAAATAAGGGTTAAGGCCCTCTTGGAGAATTAACAAATGCACTCATGGATGATGTTTTGAAAGTAACAATGTTCCTACAAAGAGGTACTTCTGTATGTGCACCTCCTTCTATAAGCCACCTGAAATCGCCCAAGTCTCTCCAAATTGAGTTATCCCAGGTCTGAAATATCACAACACTGGTCTTGTGCTTCCATGTTACTTTCTCCTGATATCTGTGTTTTTTCTTCCCCCCATCTTATGTCCTCCACTGTGTGTAGACCCTACCTGATTTGGCACCCTATGCCCACAGCACTTACCACGGCTTTGCACAGAGCGGGGACTCAATACGTGTAAGTGTTGTGCACGGGTATCTTGCTAATAATCATTTGCAGTACTTGATAGCATTTCATTACATCCCTACTGACAATTACCAAAATGCAATTAACTTCAGTATTACAGTTTGGGATTTCCAGAAAACTTCTCTCCCTCCAAGAAATGTGTAACAATTTAACTAGGGCAATGCCAGTTCCAAGGTAAGACAAATAAGCTTCGTTTATGATATGGATTCGAGGTCTTTCCACATCATCCAATTCAAGTTAGGTCGTTAAAAGGAAAACTTTTTCTCTTAGCAACCCAGTCCGATCCCCTTCTCTGGCCTCTTTCTCTCCTTTTGTTGGCAGACTACTTCAGCCTGTGTCCTTTAATTTGAACAGTTTATGCCTCACACGTACCCTTTGTTTTTAAGTGAACAGAGATTTTCAAAAAGCCTATTCTGAGAGAATCCTCCCTGGTTTCCGACCCTTCTACTTTGGGGGTGGAAATAGCTTCTCTGCTTTGAAACTCTGGCAAGGAAAAAGAATGGAAAAGAAAGTTGCATTTAAACTTTCAGAAGTTGATTCACGGCCGGTTGCACAGCGAAAGTTCCGCAGTGTGGAGAAAGACTCGACGCGGTTTGGGTGGCCCCGGGTTAGGCGGGGGCGACTTCTGGGGAACAGGAGGCGGCCGAGCCCCCTGGGACTTCTGAGGTCTCGGCCGCCGCTTCCCGGTGCGCCCCCGCTGAGGTCGGGCTCCCCCCGGGGACTGATGTCGCGCGCTTGCGTGTTGTGGCCGAGACTCCGGGCTCAGAGGCCAGCCCCAAAGAACCCGAGCGAGTAGGGGGCGGGCGCGGGGAGGGAGGAGAGCCGGGGGCGCCGGAGGCCGGTGGGTGTCGGGGGTGGAGATGTAGATGTGACGCCGCGGCCCGGCGGCTGCCAGACCGGAGGACGCGGTGCCCGCGGCTGCAACCGGATCCCGGGCGCTGCAGCTCGGAGGCGGCTCTCCGGAGAGCGGCGGCCGCGGAGACGCCCGTCCCGACCCCCAGCTCCGGGCGCCGGGCTCGCCGCGCGCTAGGGCCGGCGAAGCGGGGAGCGGCCGAGCGGAGCGAGGCTGGGGCCCGCGGGCGGGGCCGCGCGCTGCCGGGCGGGAGGCTGGGGGGCCGGGGCCGGGGCCGGGGCCGGGGCCGGGGCCGGGGGCCGGCGGCTGCGCGCTCGGCTGCGGCGGCTCGGGGCCCCCGGCAGAGCCCCGGAGGGCCCATGGCAGCCGGGAGCATCACCACGCTGCCCGCCCTGCCCGAGGACGGCGGCAGCGGCGCCTTTCCGCCCGGCCACTTCAAGGACCCCAAGCGACTGTACTGCAAAAACGGGGGCTTCTTTCTGCGCATCCAGCCCGACGGCCGAGTGGACGGGGTCCGGGAGAAGAGCGACCCTCACAGTGAGTGCGCCCGCTCTTCCAGCCCCTGCCGCCTCCCCTGTCCCCTGGTGGCGCGTGTGGTTTCTTTCCACGCGGCCCTCGGCGGCTTCAGGTTCACCGCGCGCCCGCCCCTTCCCGAGCTGCGGTGTCGGGCTAGCTTGAAGCCCCCGATCCCCGGGTCTGGGCAGTGTCCTTTTCCCCTGGGCCGGGGCCGCCTTCCCGCAGACAACCTGTCGTGTCCGGGATGCCGGCGGCGCGGAGCGGAGCGCCGCCCTCGCTCTAGGAGAAGCCGCCGGGTCCCCTGTGCAACCGCGGCTGTCCCGTGCGTGCTGCCCCGGACCGCAGCACAGTGAAACGCTCTTTGTTGGAAAAATACCTTTCCAGACCCCTGCCCTTAAATTCCGACTCCGTAGGACCCGATGCATGGGACACACCGCTCTCATCCACGCAGTAGTACAGAAAAATTTTTTTTTCCGAATTGACTAAAGTTGAAAGAGCAACAAACAGAAACAAAAAAAGCCCAGATTTTGTTAATAAAGAGTGACAGATTTTTGTATCATAGTAAAAAGAAGTGGAAAAAACTCTATCTTCCACCTGCAGTTACCGTGAGCGGAAACTTCACCCCAGGGTCTGTTTCCTCATTCTTAAAGTGGAAATAATATGTACCTTGCACCCAGTTTGAGGATGAAATGAGAATTACAATTTTGTTTTCTGTAAAAAAACAAATGTTTATGGTTCTGGAAATAACAATGGCCTAAACCAGTGGTTCTCAAAGTGTAGAGGTGCATCTAGAATCGCTTGGAAGTTGTGTTATAAAACAAATGGCTGGACTCGGTCCCCCAGCGTTTATGGTTTTCTAAGTCTGGAGTGCTGAAAATTTTCATTTTCTAGAAAGTGGCCAAGTGATGCTGATCTGGGGACCACGCTTTGAGATCTACTGGTCTAGATAAAAGAGGTCAGAAAAGGGCATATGAATGGGCTGATTGACTACACTGATGGGATTTGAAGGGAGAGAGACAGGACCAGAATGTATTTTAGGCTTTCCTCCTGTAGGGAAACATATGGTTTAAAAGCAGTGTGTTCTGGCATTCCTTCCTTTATGGATTCTAGGTGGAAAATCTGAGAAAAGACCTGCCAGGTTCCAGAGCTCCACTTCCCAGTACTTTCTGTCTTTGTCTTAAGATGCTAATGGATGTCATTCAGTCTGGGGGAAAACCTGAAGGAAGAGGAGAAAGCCCTACAACCCAGCATGCGTAGACAAAGGCATGGGAAATGCACTTTTATATTATCTGGGTCTTTGTTGCTTCCAAAATAGCGACCAACAAAAGATGCAAGTCTTTAATTCTTTTTAGGCCTGCCATAATTTAAAAAATGTATCAATCGTTGTATCCAGTAAAACTGAAAAGATTTTTGTAACCTATTATGTGTGTTAATGCTGGTTCTCTATTCTGGTAACACGGTAGATTTCACAAAGAAAAATTTTTATCTTTGTGATTGAATTATCTTTGTTCTGCTGTTGTCCACTAGACTAGCTCAGCCGATTAAGGCAAGGTACATGGATGTCCCAATTAGTTTTGTTATTTTTCTAGTATCAAAAACTTTTAATAAAAAAACATGTTTTATGACCAGACGACAGAAGACCTCTCTTTAGATTGGTACTTCCCTTCATACTCTTTTACAGACTCTGTTAGTTGCTGAATTTTTTTTTTTTTTAAGAGACAGAGGCTCACTTTGTCGCCTTTGGTAGAGTGCTGTGGCGTCACAGCTCACAACAACCTCCAGCTCCCGGGTTTAGGCGATTCTCTTGCCTCAGCCTCCCAAGTAGCTGGGACTACAGGCGCCTGCCACAACGCCCGGCTATTTTCTTTTTCTTTTTTTGTTGCAGTTTGGCTGGGGCAGGGTTCAAACCCTCCACCCTCGGTATATGGGGCCAGCACCCTGCCTCAGGTGCCGCCCTGTTTTTTTTTTTTGAGACAGAGTCCTACTATGTTGCCCTTTGTAGAGAGCCCTGGGGTCACAGCTCACAGCAATCTCAAACTCTTGGGCTGAAGCGATTCTGTTGCCTCAGCCTCCCAGGTAGCTGGGACTACAGGCGCCCGCCACGACGCCCGGCTATTTTTCTGTTTTGCAGTTCAGCTGAGGCCGGGTTTGAACCCACCACCTTCGGTATATGGGGCCGTCGCCCTACTTGATGAGCCACAGGCGCCGCCTGTATTTTTATTTTTATAATCTTACTTTAACTCAGTGGCTTACAAGTGGGGGTGATTAAGCCCCCTAGAAGACAATGCCTGATGACATTTTCCTCTGTTATACCTGGAAGGATGCTATTGGCATTTAATAGGTAGAGATCTGCTGCTACACTTCTGGCAGCCATAGGCTAGTACCCCAAACAACACATTTTCTGACCCCAAGTGTCATTAGTGCTAAGGCGCACATTGCCACCTTTATAACTAGCTAAAGACAAAATGTTAGAAGTGAAAAGTAAAAGTTAGGCCCATAGTAGTCCCAGGCTAAGGCAGAAGGAGTTCTTGAGCCCAGAACTTTGAGATCAGTCTGGGTAACATAGCAAGACCCTGTCTCAAAAAACAAAAATAAAAGTGAGAAGTAGAATAACTCATTCAGATTTGTGGATCCTACTATTTTTTTTAAAGGATACCTTTTACCAGGCAATAGACTGACAAGAATACAAACCTAAAAAATGATGAATTTAGTCCACTTCTATGTAGCCTGACTGGTCTTACATTTAAGTAAGTAAATATTTTCTTGAATGTGGAAAATACACTGATAGTTGACCAAACCAGGAGGTGACTGATGGGAAAGATATAAGAAAAAATGCATAGTATACGTTGTCAACCACACCCCCCCTTCCCCTGCAAAATTGACCAGCAAATATGGAGAAATAAAAGCAGAGTTAATGGTAGCCACAATTTCCTACCAGATTGTGGCTCAGAGAAAAAGACCTGTTTGGAGAGTTGAAAACTTGTTGCCTTGCTCCTCAAACTGTTTTGTCCAATTGACCTAAAAGTCCATCACTGGAGATGTTTTTCTTTTGGCATGACACTTTTCTGCCCACATGTTTTCTAACATGGAAGTGACTCTGAAAGGCTGAGTTCAGCTCTTATCAGGTATTAACATTGAGTGTGAATTAAATTGTGAGTGATTTCTTCTCCAAAAGATGGCTGGAAGGCTGGGGGTTTGAGGAGGGATGCCTTGGAGATTATGATATAATTGGTAGGGTACTGGTTAGGTGTTGGGGGACAGGGCTGGGGAGGGGGGACTGGGAGGCATGGAAGGACAGAGGCAAAAACTATCTGAAAGAAGGGTCAAGAGAGGATGACAACACAAATGTTTCCAATTGTTCAGTGTTGCTGAAGGTCAGCCTTGCTTCACACCTGGGTGTTCTCTTGAGTTTTCTCTCTACAGGCCCCTTTTCTGGAACTTTTCTCATAGAGCTGCAGTAATCTTCATTTGGCACGAGAGTCTTGATAAAAGCAAGATGTTAGAAGTGGTTACAGAGTCTGTGCTTCTCCAGCATGTTTGCTGCACACCCTCCTTCATTTTGGCGCCCTTGATGTTGTGGCAGACCTCTTCCAATGTCCATGGGAATGTGTGACGTTAAGTATGTACTCCCAAGTAGTGCCCCATGTGAAAACCTTGAGAAGAAACTACGTTTATCCCTAGCAGCGCGTTCAGCATGCGGTGGAGTATAGTTAAGTGAAACGTATGCAGCTTATGTACATTTTTGCATTAAATTTATTCCAGATGCTTTTATTTAGGGGGAAAAAAATGAAGGTAGTTCTGGATCTACTTTTGGGCTTCTCCCAGGAGGAAGCTAGCTGCCTATCTGCTATTCCTCTTTGCTTCCAGGCTCCAGAGGACGCTGAAACTTGGAGAGGCGGCGGGACCTGCCACTCCATTTGGAACACGGGTAGAGTCCAGGTGGTTCTGACCTCCATGCTTTTTGCCGTGCAGTCCCAATCATAAAAATATGCACTTGTGAAATTTGTAGGGAGGCTTCAGACCTTCTAGTTCACCGATTTGATTTTATAGAAGAGGATGTTGAAGTTTGGGCAAGTAAACAGTTGTGAACAGTTGAGTTCACCTGTATAATTCCCCTTGTCATCCTGAGCAGGCTTCTTGCCTACCTGCCTCCTTGCCTTCTGTTTCTGCCCTCCCTGGACCTCAGCGTCCTCTTCCCTTCAACCACAGACAGGCCTTCCTTTCTTTAGGCTTCCTCCATTTTAGGCTGGGGAGATAGCCAGCCCCTCTGAGGACTTCCTGCTAATTTTACAGTTGCCTCAGATTGTATTCCTGGGGTTTTGGAGAGAACCACCTTTCCTTCTCTTCACTGCCTTTGTGAACTACTGATTTAATAATACTAGATTCTCTCTGTCTACCTCTTTTTGGTAATATCTGCCAAGTAGATCCCACTAACTTGCCTCAATAAACACAGTATTTACTGTAGTGCTATTTGTGGGCAGTAAACAAATGAAGTCAGATGCTAATAACTCATTTAATCCTGGAAATCATGTAATTGGTACAGCAAAGAAAGGACAATTCATGAGTCATAGATATTACCACACCTTAGGAGCCTTTTAAGATGAGTTTGATGCCAAGTGACTTCAGCCTAAAAATGGCAATGTCTCCTCATGACGTGCCCTGAAGCCTTTTTGTTTTGTTTATAAAATGGCCATTATGTAATTAGACTTTGTTTAATGGCGTAACAGTCTAGTTCTAAGTATTCTCATTTTGATTTATGATTTATGTAAAAACACGGATAGCCATAATTTTTAAATTTAATTTGAAAATAAAATGCTACAGATGTAATGAACAAAACAAGAACCATTCTTTAAACATTATAACCATAAAATTGACTCTATTAATACTCTACACACTACTGAGAAGTCACCATCAGTGATATTGAAAAAGGGGATTTAGGGCGGCGCCTGTGGCTCAGCGAGTATACCATATACCAAAGGTGGCAGGTTCAAACCCAGCCGCGACCGAACTGCAAAACAGAAAAATAGCCGGGCGTTGTGGCGGGCACCTGTGGTCCCAGCTACTCGGGAGGCTGAGGCAAGAGAGTCGCCTAAGCCCAGGAATTGGAGGTTGCTGTGAGCTGTGTGATGCTATGGCACTCTACTGAGGGCGATAAAGTAAGACTCTGTTTCTACAAAAAAAAAAAAAAAAAAAGAAAGAAAAAGAAAAGGGGATTTAAGGTCTCACATTATCCGGATTGCTATTTTCAAACCATGAGATGCTTATACAACAGCATGGTCACTACACACGTCATATTCTTTGCTTGTTTTTCCAATTCTGTTGTGTGTTGGTTTTCCAAATACTGTAATTAGGCCCCTTTGTCCTGTAGCACACATCTGTAAGAAGGCTGGCCTGGGGTAAGAATCTGTGACCGTGAAGTGGAGCAAGGCGAATCTGCACATTCAGGGGACACAGCTTAACCTCATTAGTGTATTCTATCCAGACAAGGTATTTGGTTATGTTTCGGTTTTGAGCTCGTCATTTTTCTGTGTGCTGAAATTAGGGATCCAGTCTTTTACGTAATGTGTAGATTGTCAATGCTCTGTCAAAAATTAATGCTTGGTTCCTTGCAAAGTAATTTGGAATAATGATTATCAATGTAGAACTTTAGTTACGTGCTTTAAAAATGTACTTGTGGCACCATGATTTTCAGTGATCCTTGTAGCCATGGTTCAGTCTCCATATAATAACAGTAATTTCAAGCTGGGTGTGGTGGCTCACGTCTGTAATCCTAGCACTCTGGGAGGCTGAGGCTTGAACTCAGGAGTTTGAGACGAGCCTGAGCAAGAGCAAGACCCCATCTCTTAAAAAAAAGTAGTCGGGCCTTGTGGTGGGTGCCTGTATTCCCAGCTATTGGGGAGGCTGAAGCAGGAGGATCTCTTGAGCCCAAGAGCCTTTGGGCTCAAAGTGAGACTCTGTCTAAAAAAAAAAAAAAATAGGCCACATATCTAAATGTACATGTTACTACACCAAGAAAACCATAAACTTCGACCACGCTTTATCCAGTACATGCCCATGATTAGTTACTCCACAGGAAGGTCCATGAAGAACGTTTCCATCAGCAGCTGACGTGTAGGGAGCGCTCTCTGAATAAAGGCACCGAGTCTTTCATGACGGTTGTTTATATAGAGTCATGGGTGCTCCTTCAAGGTGCCAGCATCTTCTCAAAGTGCCTCAATTATGAAGAGAGATAATCTGCTCACAGGCTCTAGCCGCATCATTACTGCTCTATACAAATTTCCTTTTGTCTTGGCTGAAGTTTAATCACATACTGAAAGTTTGTATAGCAATTATAAATTAAACCAGGATATTCCTTTCAGTAGTTCAATTATACCTAGAACATAACATTTAATTTTCACATACCTGCTCTTCATTTTTATATCTCCAAAATTCCTTGAAATTCTGTGAACCTTTCATTTCAGAAGCCAATTGGATAATTCAACCTAGAGGTTACGTTAATTTTAGGAAATCATAGCCCTTTGAAAATAATAATACACACACACACACACACAGATCTATTACAGATTTCTGTAATGAATGAGTAAGCATTAAAGATACTCTGATCAAGTCAAAAGTTACCTTGTATAAGAAAAATGACAGAAGACAACTGGGATGAGACATAACTTGAATACTGAATATTGACTGTCCTCATGCTCTCCAAATCTCTTTAAACTAAAAACAAACTAAAACAGGCGTTTAAAACGAGACTCATCTGGCTTCTAAGGACCACGCTCTATGGCTCAATGGGGTAGCTCCCCTGAGAGTCTTCGCTTCTCTTGTCATCCTCCCCTAAGTTCTATGGCTATAAATAACTTAGCTTAGAGGTCTCCTTGGCCAAAATTATTATTATTTATATATATATATATATTTTTTTTTTTTTGAGACAGAGTCTCACTTTGTCATCCTCTGTAAAGTGCTGTAGTGTCATAGCTCACAGCAACTTCAAACTCTTGGGTTCAAGTAATCCTCCTGCCTCAGCCTCTTGAGTAGCTGGGACTATAGGAGCCTGTCACAATGCCTGGCTATTTTTAGGGACAGAGTCTCACTCTTGTTCAGACTGGTCTCGAACTTGTGAGCTCTGGCAATCTGTCCACCCACCTCCGCCTCCCAGACTGCTTCGATTACAGGTGTGAGCCACCATGCCTGGTCGCTGTGGTCTATCTTTTTTTTTTTTTTGCAGCTTTTGACTGGGGCTGGGTTTGAACCTGCCACCTCCGACATTTGGGGCTGGCGCCCTACTCCTTTGAGCCACAGGCACCTCCCTGTGGTCTACCGTTTAATGAAGATAATTATACTATATAACAAAGTTATATTAAGGAAACATCTGGGAATCTTGGAATCTGGCAGTTAGCTTGTCTTAGAAAAATCTATAGATGGGCGGCACCTGTGGCTCAGTGGGTAGAGCGCCGGCCCCATATACTGAGGGTGGTAGGTTTAAACCTAGCCCCGGCCAAACTGCAACAAAAAAATTAGCTGGGTGTTGTGGAGGTTGCCTGTAATCGTGACTTGAGAGGTTGAGGCAGGAGAATCGCCTAAGCCCAGGAGTTGGAGGTTGCTGTGAGCTGTGTGATGCCATGGTGTTCTACCCAGGGCAATAATGTGAAACTCTGTCTCTACAAAAAAAAAAAAAACTATAGAAAGATTAATCATTTTTTGGGATTTAAAAGTTTAGAACTTTTTAAAAGGAATTTTTATTTCTTTAAAATCATTTAAGAGTTTTATTGTATATTATGCGATATACAATTTCTTTAGCTATGCTGTGCATTGTTTTTCTTTCTTTTGAGGATAATTTCCTGGAATTCTATATTTTTTATTTTTTTTATTTTTTAGAGACAGAGTCTCACTTCATCGCCCTCGGAAGAGGGTGGTGGCGTCACAGTAACTTCCAACTCCTGGGTGGAAGCGATTCTCTTGCCTCAGCCTCCCAAGTAGCTGGGACTATAGGCACCTGCCACAATGTCCAGCTATCTTTTGTTGCAGTTTGGCCATGGTGGGTTCGAACCCGCCTCTATACTTTATTCTTCTATTTCATTTCCTTTTTTTAACTCTCTTTAAATTCTGGATTCTGCCCTCAGTATTCTATGTTAATCGCGCTTTATGAGAGCACCACCAGTCTTCCATTTTAGTAACATTGTCGGTGCCTCCTCTGACAAGTGGCACTATCGTCTGCCCGACTTCCCGAGGATTCCTTGGTGTTCGTTACACTGCACCAGCCTGCTTCTCCACTCACCCATCCAGCTATCTTCTCTTCCCACTCTCTGTTCTGGTTTTGTGCTTTTCAGTGTCCCAAGGCCCGCCCCCAACCCCATTCCTCTTTCTGGGCGCTTGTATTCCTTCGCAAATCCTTTATAGTCTCTGCCTCTGCTCTGATTCCCTGTCTCTGGGTTTCTCACTGCTTGAAGGACCACCACAGTTTCAACTTAACATGCATAAAACAAGACTTTACATAATTTCTCAACTAAGCACCCTTTCCTACTGAGTTTCTTCTTGTAGTAAAATTATTCTTATGGTCTACAAAAGGTAGACAGTTTTTAGTTGTCTTTGGTGCCATTCTCCACTTACTCCTGTGTATGTATTTCTCTCTCTGAAATGTTTCCCAGACTTAGTGATTTATCTTGCCCTGTTACTTGTTTTCACCTATACTTTGCTATCCTACTACTGTAAGCACTAACCAGACCTGCCTGGCTTTCCATACGGCACAAATATGACTTCCTGCTCAATCTTATTTCCTACTGTTTACCACCCATCCTCCTCATATGCAGCCAGCACTCTGCTTTAAGTATGGTCTTTCTGACATGACACAACCGTTATTGTTACAATAATTGGCCTTTCCTCTTGTGATCCTTGTTTTTGGAAAATCCTTCTTTTTCTCACCAATTCCTCTTTCACACCCTCCTTCCATTCTTTTCTGTGAAAAAATCTTAAGATCCAGCTCAACAGCCTTTGCAGGATTTGCTCACACCTGCAGTCCTAGCACTTTGCCAAGCCGAGGTGGGTGGATAGCCTGAGTTTGAGACCAGCCTGAGCAAGAAGGAGACCCGTCTGTACTAAAAATAAATAGAACTAGCTAAGCATGGTAGTGGGTTCCTGTAGTTCCAGCTATTTAGGAGGCGGAGGCAAGAGGATTGCTTGAGCCCAAGAGTTTGTGGCTGCTGTGTGCTATGATGCAAAGTCACTCTAAGTAGGGTGACACAGTGAGACTCCTATCTCAAAACAAACAAACAAAAAACAGTCCTGGTCAGGAGTCTCCTTTATCAAACTTTCCTCTACCTTCCTAGGGAGAGTTAATGGTTTCTGTCTCAGTTAATGTTGAGACTTGGTACATAGTCTCAACATAGAACTTAATGTTTTTTGAAATAGTTAATTGTGTGTCTGTCTCCTGTACTGGGACTGTGAGCTCTTTATAGGCTAGGATTGGATCAATTTTCCTGTATCTGTCCTCACACACAGTGGCCACTCACAGCATGCTATTTAATTGCACATGTATGCAATAAATTAGCCAAGTGTCTTAATTTCCTTTTGGCCTCCCTTTCATACCCTCTTCGTTTTAGCCTTCACCAAGCTGCTTCCTTGAGCCGGAATGTCTCCTCTGTCCTCCTCCATTACTCTTCACATCATCATGTACCTATCTTTTCCTTCCTGCACGCTAAAATTTTCTCTTAATATTATAGCTTGTTGTGCTTCCATTTTACATTTTCAAATTTAATGGGCGGTTTCTAAATGGTAAGAAATTTTCATTTTTAAAAATTCAAACAATATCATCCAGCAGTTCCTTACTCTCTCTTCTGTTCTGAGGGTCTGAGGCTGAATTTGTTCATCCCATTGTTGATTGAGTGATCAACTTGAGGTTCAATCTGTATTTGTGAAAATGAGTAAAAACTTTAATTAAAGCTCAGCACCCATAGCACAGTGGTTGCGGTGCCAGCCACATGGACCGAACCTGGTGGGTTCGAGCCTGGCCCGGGCCAGCTAAACAATAGTGACAACTGCAGCAAGAAAATAGCAGGCATTGTGGTGGGTGCCTATTGTCCCAGCTACTTGGGAGGCTGAGGCAAGAGAATTGCTTAAGCCCAAGAGTTTGAGGTTGCTGTGAGCTGTGATGCCATGGCATTCTGCCCAGGACAACATAGTGAGATATCTCAAAAAAACAAACAAACAAAAAAACTTTAATTAATTTTTTATTTTATAACTTATTATTATTTATAATTTAATAATTAATAATTTGTAAAGTGATAACATAACTTTAATTAATCATTTAATTTATAATTATAATTTATAAATAATATTTTATAATTTATAATATATTATAAAATAATTTAATAATTTATAATTTAATTTATAATTAAGTATAAATAATTGGATCAAAAATGTAACATGGGTAAGTTTAATGTAGTACCACTGTAGCTCATTTCTGCAAAGATCTTTCACATTATTGAAGGTAGGCCATAAAGGTAAAATGTAATCATTTGTTGAAATCACTTTTCACTGTAGGTTTCCTTTTCCATTATTAACTGATATATTAGTTATTGGTAGTCAATATTAATGTGTAGTTCCAGAACTGGTTATAGTCCTCCAACTAAGGAATGTAAATTTGGAAATTTATGCTTGATTCTGCCACTTTAATCCACACATTAGTCTCTCTCTCTCCCTCTCTCCCCACCCCTTATTCAAATCTAAAACCAGTGAATCATTTTAAAAATTAAGATTAAGGGCTGCCTAGTATCACTGTTAGTATCCTTGTTGGCAGTGATGAAATGACACTGATAATTTCATCTTAATATTCATTCAGATTTATGAGGCAATACTCATCACAACAATCTGTAAAACTATTGAAAGGATAGAAATTGTATGACAAAGTGAGTCATAGTCTTTGTGATGTGATGTCTGTAGGGGTGGGTGGGAAAAATTGCTGCATGACCAGTGTCTTTCTACTCTTTTCTAAGATGAATCATTTTGCAAATAGAAAACAATTCATAGATTTTTTTTAGGTGGTCATTACATAAATAGGAAATGGAAAAGAGTTAAAAGGTTAGATAATACCTCCATTTAAAGAATGACTTTTTGAAACACATCACTTGATGAACAGATCTTATGTTGAATTAGAAATGGAATTAATCTTTCTACTCCCTGAGGTGTATCTTTTAATACAACACCTGCCCCATGTCTTCCTTATATATTTTTATTTTTCCTATTATGTTATTTTTCTTGCCTAGATTTTTTTTTTTTATTCTGCTGTCATTTGACCTTTCTCCTTATAACTATTTCTGACCACATGAGCAATTTGGAGATGGGACATACGTGTGTGTTTGTATACTGGGGAGAGGTGTCATTTACTCACTGGCTGGATGACTACATGAATTGGATGAAGACACAGAGAGAAGGTCCCTTTGAGTCTGGAAATTTTGATTCTGGGATGGTAAAATCTTGCATTTTGCATTTTTAGTCCTCTTCTGTTACTTTTCTTTTTATTAGAAATAGAAGTTTGGAGTGTTTTTCCCTAAATCATTTTTAACCTTCAGTTTTTAAATGTAAGATTTATTAACCTTATTTCCATTATCTTCTTTAGGGTAAGGATTTGTTAAAAAAAAAAAAAAAAAAAAGATTTAGTGAAAAGAGAAATTTTCTACTTTGAGTGTGTTTCTAAGTTTTAGAAATTCTTCTTACATATTAATATTTATACATGACTGTACATTCAATAACTTAGTAATGGGAATATAATTTAAGTGAGACTGGGAAAATGATTTTGCTGTTTTAGTAAAGTGTACTAATAGATAAAGAAGGCATATACAGTAGGTGTTAGATTGAAAAAATAATGAATTTCAGCGACACTCGTAGCTGTTAAATGGTGGTAAGAGTGGGGCTCAGATGATTCTGTGGGGGGTGGCATTAGAGCCATGAAATGTCCATGGGCTCCACTCAGCCCAGTCCAGACTCCTGGAGAGACTGCCTTAGTGACCACGCAGGGTCCTGCCTCCTTGTGGTAGAGGGAGGGCCAGTTGTTTGGCCTTTACCACTGTACTGTATTCCTAGAACTTTGATATTTACTGAGTATTTATTGAATGAATTAAATTCTTCAGAACATGCTTTATGCCAGCTTTACAAATAATATGTTTAATCTTGAATACCCACATATGAAGCAAATATCCTTATCCTCATCTTATGGATAAGAAAATAGTTTTTTTCCTATTTCTCAAATCACAATCTTTGTTCATGAAAACTAGTAATTAATTGTGCATTCTAGACTTCTTAGTATTTAGAATACAAGTTCATGACCAGAATTCGACATGAATGTAGCAGAAATTTGAGCTGAAATGGTGATAATTCATACTCTTCTTAGAGGCCTTATCATGTCCAGCAGAGTCACATCTCTGCTTCTGCTCTCTTACCTCTTTGTCTATTGCCCTCTGCCTTGTTAGAAAATATTTCTGTCATGATTTAGTATAAAATAATTTTTCTTTAATATTTAGGGGTTGCTTTCTGAAGAACTTAAAGATTTTTAAATGGTATATACAAAAAATAGGATGACATAATTAAGACATGTTTTCATTGTATATTTATTTATTTATTTTATTTTATTTATTTATTTATTTATTTTTTTTGAGACAGAGCCTCAAGCTGTCACCCTGGACAGAGTGCTGTGGCATCACAGCTCACAGCAATCTCCAATTCCTGGGCTAAAGCTAGTCTCCTGCCTCCGCCTCCCAAGTAGCTGGGACTACAGGCACCCGCCACAACGCCCGGCCATTTTTTTTTTTGGTTGCAGTTGTCATTGTTGTTTGGCGGGTCTGGGATGGATTTGAACCCGCCATGTTAGGTGTACGTGGCTGGCGCCTTAGCCCATTGAGCCACAGGTGCCGAGCCACATTGTATATTTATTTATGTATTTATTTATTTTTTAAGACAGAGCCCCAAGCGTCACTCATAGAGTGCCATGGCATCACAGCTCACAGCAACCTCCAACTCCTGGGCTTAAGTAATTTTCTTTGCTTCAGCCTCGAGTGGATGGGACTACAGGCGTCCGCCACAATGCCCAGCTATGTTTTGGTTGTAGTTAATCATTGTTGTTTGGCAGGCCCAGGCTGGATTCGAACCCACCATCTCTGGTGTATGTGGAGCCACTCGCCCTCTTTTTTGACTTGACTATATATTCGGATGATATCACTATCTTCCTTGTCAGCCAGGCCCATCTCTTGGAGTAAAGTACTACTCTGCCACTTTTGCCAATCGTCACTTGACTTCTCAAGCCCTACCCATTTCAGTTCTGCGCTGCTTTACACCCTCATACCAGACACTGCATTCTTGCTGCCCTGGTCTAGCTCTAACCCTGACTACTGCAACTGCCTTCTGACTGATCTCATTTGTATTTGTTTGCTAAGGCTTCCATAATAAAACACTAAAGACTTTGAATATTTTCCATACTTAAGTTTTTTTTGGCCATGCTTAATGATGTAGAATTGTAGAGATTTTATGTTGTAGAATTCTGGAGAATCTTGGCCTGTGGTGTCACCTCCAGAAGTGGCTAAGGGTTCTCATTAGGTGCCTCTGTTCTACAAAGAACATAACACTCACGAAGGCTGATGCTTAAAGCACAGGGTTCTGGTATTTAGGTAAGACACAGAACATTTTAAAGTCCTGCTGGGGGAAATAATATCTATGGAAACCTGCTTCAGGGATAGGTAATGAATGCTTCTTTCCTTCATGTTGGGGATTTTAACCTGGGAATCCATGGATAAGCCTCACATTTCCATAAAAATAGGTGCAAAATGCTAGGTGTCCAGTTGTTTTTCTAAGAAGAGACTACATAGGGTGGTGCCTTTGGCTCAGTGGGTAGGGCGCTGGCCCCATATACCGAGGTGGCGGGTTCAAACTGCAACAAAAAATAGCTGGGCATTGTGGTGGGTGCCTGTAGTCCCAGCTACTCAGGAGGCTGAGGCAAGAGAATCGCCTAAGCCCAAGAGCTGAAGGTTGCTGTGAGCTATGATGCCATGGCACTCTACCGAGGGTGATAAAGTGAGACTCTATCTCAAAAAAAAAAAAAAAAGAGAGAGAATACATGGAATTTTGTCAGATTCTCAAAGAGTTATCTGTTGTCCAAGATAAGTTAAGGAGGCCAGGCAAGGTGGCTCATGCATGTAATCACAGCACTTCGGGAGTCTGAGGCAGGTGGTTTGCCCTGAGCTCACAGGTTTGAGATCAGCCTGAGTAAGCAAGACTCTGTCTCTAAAAATAGTTGGGCATTGTGGCAGGTGCCTGTATTCCCAGCTACTCAGGAGGCTGAGGCCAGAGAATTGCTTGAGCCCAAGAGTTGGAGGTTGCTGTGAACTGTGACACCACCACACTCTACTGAGGGTGACAAAGTGAAATCTGTCTCAAAACAAAACCAAACCCCAAAATATGTTAACAAAAATACCACTAAATACACTATGTCATCTATTTGTCTTATAATTAATCTTACTATCCTTGGGTACCAATTTGAACCACTTTCACAATGAAAGTGCTGTTCCTGAATTGTGGGCTTTTAGTTTACGGGGAGTGATTTTCTGAGAAACATCTCTGTGAAACTTGTCCCTGTGTTAACTGTAAGAAATGTTTAAGACTGATGTTACCTCATTACATAGTGTCCACTCTGAGGTTCCTTTGGGGAAGTTTCTCTTTAGTAACTGTCAGGGCTAGTTATGCTTCTCCTTAGCAGCTAGTTTGTTTTTACCTTATGGCCTCTGGGAAATTTGTTATTGCTACTGTCTACTAGAAAGTCAAATATGTGGCCTGCTTCTAGCAAGTATAATCATCTCACTCATGGCTTCACCAATTTTCAGCCACTCATTTCTATCTGCCTTACTTAAAAGCTTTTTTTTTTTTTGAGACAGAGCCTCAAGCTGTCGCCCTGGGTAGAGTGCTGTGGCATAACAGCTCACAGCAAACTCCAACTCCTGGGCTTAAGCGATTGTCTTGCCTCAGCCTCCCGAGTAGCTGGGACTAGAAGCACCCGCTACAACGCCTGGCTATTTTTTTGTTGTTGTTGCGGTTGTCATTGTTGTTTAGTAGCACCGGGCTGGATTCGAACCCTCCAGCTCTGGTGTATGTGGCTGCCGCCTTAGCCGCTTGAGCTACAAGTGCTGAGCCACTTAAAAGCTATTTTTAAAAGTTTTTTTTCTTGGTATATTCTCAGTATCTTTGTAACTCACCTTAAATAGTATTCAGGATCAAACGAGTTTAAACCTCAGGAAAAATAATATATTGATTGGTTATTTTAATCAATCAGAGTGTCCACCGTATGATCATATGCAGAGTTTGGTCCTAGAGACTAAAATGTGAAATAAGATAAGGTCCCTGTCCTTCAGCATGTATTTTGTTTTGACACAGCTATAAAGAGGTGTAATTCACTAAGGGCAATTAAGTGTCCTTCCTGCTTTGCTTGTGGAGTGTCCTGTGGTACTGTGAGGTCATACCAAGGAGAGCAGTAAATCCCAACGGGGGAAGTCAGAAAAGGCTTCAAACAGGAAGGGCCACTGAACAGGGTGTTGGGAAGCCAGTAGGTGTCTGCCAGGCAGACAGGGTGGGTGAGGGCATGAAGGCCAAGGAGGCAGTGCCAAGTTTGGCAAGTTTGAGGAACTGCAGGAAGTTTGGAATGGCTTGAGTGTAGGGTTATGGAAAGAAGCAAGGCCAGGCAGCTGGATGATGATGGGCCTGGTAAGTCATACTGAACGACTGGTGTTATCTTAGAAGCAGTGAGGAGTCACTGGAGGGTTTTAATCAAGGGAATAAGAAGACTAGATTTGAGCTTTTATGAGATTGCTCAGGCAGATGTGTGTAATCGATTAGAAGGTGTAAGGCTGGGCGCAGGGAGGACAGTTAGGAAATTATTGCAGTAGTCCACCTGAGAAATGTAAATGTCTTAGACCACTGCCCTGCCTGTGGTAAGTGACGTGCAGGCATACCTCGAGACATTGTGGGTTTGGTGCCAGACCACTGCAGTAAAGCAAAGACCATGATAAAGCAAGCCAACAAAAACTTTTTGGTTTTCTAGTGCCTGTAAAATTTATGATTATACTGTACAGTAGTCTATTAAATGTGCTATATATTATGTCTAAAAAGACAATGTACATACCTTAATTTAAAAATACTTTATTGAAAAAAAAAATAACTGATGATCATCTGAGCCTTCATTGACTCCTAATCTTTTTGAGGTTGGAGGATCTTGCCTTGATGTTGATGGCTGCTGACTGATTAGCAGGTGGTTGCTGAGGGTGGAGGAGGGTGTGTCTTAAAAGACGACAACAATGAAGTTTACTGCATCAACTGACTCTTCCTTTCATGAAAGGTTTTCTGTAGTATATTATGCCATTGGATGGCATTTTGTTCATAGTAGATCTTTCAAAACCAGAGTCAGTCCTTTTAAATCCTACTTACTGTTGCTTTATCAACTAAGTTTACAGAATATGCTAAGTCCTTTGTTGTCATTTCAGCAGCATCTACAGCACCTTCACTAGGAGCAGATCCCATCTCAAGGAACCACTTTCCGTCAGGAGTGGTGACACACACCTATACTCCTAGCTATTTGGGAGGCTAAGGAAGTAGGATTGCTTGAGCCTAGTAGTTCTAGACCAGCCTGGGTGATATGTAGAGACCCTGTCTCATATTTTTTTTTTTTTAAATTCGTGAAAGTGGGGATTTTTAAAAATGTCTCATTGTCAAAAAGAAAAAAAAAAGGACACTACTTTCTTTGCTCATATAACTAGTAACTTCTTATCCATTCATGTTTGATCATGAGATTGCAGCAATTCAGTCACATCATCAAGCTCCTCTCCCTAATTCTAGTTTTTTTGCTATTTGGACCCCATCTGGAGTTACTTTTTTTTTTTTTTTTTAGAGACAGAGTCTCACTTTGTCGCCCTCAGTAGAGTGCTGTGACGTCACAGCTCACAGCAACCTCCAGCTCTTGGGCTTAGGTGATTGTCTTGCCCCAGCCTCCCAAGTAGCTGGGAGCACAGGCGCCCACCACAACGTCAGGCTATTTTTTTGTTGCAGTTTGGCTGGGGCCAGGTTCAAACCCGCCACTCTTGGTATATGGGGCCGGCACCCTACTCACTGAGCTGTAAGCGCTGCCCTGGAGTTATTTTCTTGACAGAATCCTTGAACCCCTCAAGGTCATCCATGCCGATTGATATCAACTTTTTTCAAACTTCTGTTAATGTTGATTTTTTTGGAGGCAAGGTCTCATAGTTCACTGTAACCTTGAACTCCTGGGCTCAAGCAATCCTCCTACCCCGGCCTCTAGAGTAGCTGGGGCTACAGCTACTGCACCACAACACTGGCTAGTTTTTTAAAAATTTTTTTGTAGAGTCAGAGTCTCCTTGTGTTGTCGAGGCTGGTCTCCAATTCCTGGCTCATGTGTACCTCCCAAAGTGCTGAGATTATAGGTGTGAGCCACTGCTCCCAGCCTTATGTTGGTATTTTGACCTGATCTGATGAATTATGAATATTTTTTTTTTTTTTGAGACAGAGCCTCAAGTTGTCACCCTGGATAGAGTGCTATGGCATCACAGCTCACAGCAACCTCCAATTCCTGGACTCAAGCGAGTCTCTTGTCTCCGCCTCCCAAGTAGCTGGGACTGCAGGCGCCCGCCACAACGCCTGGCCATTTTTTGGTTGCAGCCGTCATTGTTGTTTGGTGGGCCCAGGCTGGATTCAAACCTGCCAGCTCAGGTGTACATGGCTGGCGCCTTAGCCCACTGAGCCACAGGCGCCGAGCCGAATTATGAATATCTTGACGATACCTGGAATGGTGAATCCTTTCTACAAGGTTTTCAATTTACTTTACTTAGATCCATCAAGGGACCCTCAATCCATGACACTATAGTCTTGCAAAATGTATTTTTTAAATAAGTCTTAAAAGTCAAAATTACTCCTTGATCTATGGGCTGCAGAATGGACATTGTGTTAGGAGGGATGAAAATAACATTACTCTGCTTGTACATCTCCATCAGACCTTTTGGGTGACCAGGTGCATTGTTAGTGACCAGTAAAATTTTGAAGAGTCTTTTTTTTAACATGAGTTAATTTTTATGTCCAAGCACAAGGATAATGAAATATATTTTCCATGCCAAATATTATATACATTAAATAACATACAGTGGTAATAATGCAGGGTGGGTTTCCTGGGAAACAGACTCTGTGATAGAAATAGAAGGAAATGTATTTATTGGGCAGTGCTGTCTATATGAGGACCAGTGAGAGTGAAAGAATAAGGCAGGATAGGGCGGCGCCTGTGGCTCAAAGGATTAGGGCGCTGGCCCCATATCCCGGAGGTTCAAACCCAGCTCCTGCCAAAACTGCAAAAAAAGAAAAAAAAAAAGGAATGAAGCAGGATAGACAGAGCAAGAAGTTGAACTCTATGGAATTCCCAACAAATATCTCAGTTGATCCTTTGAGGAACCTCTGACGTTGGGAAGTCTCCTCAAAGATGTGTGAATTGAGGCAATGGCCAGTCTTTGGATATCTGCCACTGCACAACATGAACCTTGAATGATATGACTCTCTTTAGCCAGGGGCAATTTCCAGAGAGAAATTAACTCCCAATAGTCCCAGTAACTGAGGAAAGGGGTGCTTCAGCCTCAAAAGGGTTGGGGGACTTTTTTTTTTTTTTTTTTTTTTTGCAGTTTTGGCCCAAGCTGGGCTTAAACCCAACACCCCCAGTATATGGGGCCGGCACTGTACTCCTTGAGTCACAGGTGCTGCCCTGTTTTTTTTTTTTTTTTTTTTTTAGAGACAGAGTCTTACTTGGTCGCCCTCGGTAGAGTGCCATAGCGTCACAGCCCACAGCAACTTCCAGCTTTTGGGCTAGGGTGAATCTCTTGCCTCAGCCCCCTGAGTTGTTGGGACTACAGGCATCGCCATAACGCCTGGCTATTTTTGTTGCAGTTGCTGCTGCTGTTTAGCTGGGTGGGCCGGGTTTGAATCCCACACCCTCGGTATATGGGGCCGGTGCCCTACTCATTGAGCCACAGGCACCACCCAGGGTTGGGGGATTTGTGAGAATCTGGGAAGCACATCATAGCATTGACTACAGATGATCAAAAAGAACAATATGTAATTCATAATTTACAGCAAAGTTCTGCCTCAATCCCAGATACGATTGAATTTAAAATTATGAAAAGGATGGGTGGCCCCTGTGGCTCAAAGGAGTAGGGCACCGGCACCATATGCCAGAGGTGGTGGGTTCAAACCCAGCCCTGACCAAAAACTACAAAAAAAAGAAAAAAAAAATTATGAAAAAGTAAAATTCTAGCAAGAAAACAAACCAACTGAAATACCAGCTACTGGAATTATGGAAACTTTGATAGTAAGAGAGAAGAAACAACCCCCACCTAAAAGGTCTCTAAATAGTGAGGAGAGGGCCACTCCTGTGGCTCAAAGGAGTAGGGGCCAGCCCCATGTACTGGAGGTGGCAGGTTCAAACCCAGCCCTGGCTAAAAACTGCAAAAAAAAAAAAAAAAAAAAAAAAATTGGGTGGCGCCTGTGGCTCAGGGAGTAGGGTGCCAGCCCCATATACCGAAGGTAGCAGGTTCAAACCTGGCCTCGGCCGAAAAACAAAAACAAACGAAAAAAAAAATAATAAAAAATAAATACATAAGTAGTGAGGAGAATTATTTGTGGGAATACTCATTTTGTTTTTTTCCCCAAAGTCTCAAAAAATAGATGACTAATATTTATAAATAAAAATAGAAGATAATTAAAAAAACAGATCATGCCAAAATCTTATAGACAATAGAAAAATAAAGAAGAAATACTTCCAATTCATTCTACTTCATCTGAATATATCTGATATTAAAATTGGAAAAAATATATTATTATAAAGGGAAATTACAAACATATTTCACTTATAAATAAGGATACAATATCCTAAACAACATATTAGCAAGTTGAATTAAAAATTATTGTTCAAATAATGTACTTCGGTCAAAATTAAATCCAACTTATGTGAGAATTAGTCACTATTTTCTTTCTTTCTTTCTTTTTTTTTTTTTTGCAGTTTTGGCTGGGGCCGGGCTTAAACCTGCCACCTCCGGTATATATGGGGCTGGTGCCCTACTCCTTGAGCCACAGGCACCGCCCAAGAGTCTTTTTTTTTTTTTCTGATCAGTCTCAATAGTGGGCTTAAAATATTCAGTAAACCATGCTTTAAGCAAATGTTCTATCATACAGCCTTTGTTGCTACATTGATAGAATGTAAGCAGAGTAGACATATGCTAGAATTTTCAAATTGCTATATGAGCATTGGCTTCAACTTAAAGCCATTAGTCCCTATAGGAAAGTCGGCTTGTCCTTTGAAGCTTTGATACAAGGCATTGATATCTCTTCTATAGTTAGAAAAGTCCTACATAGCCTTTTCTTTCACTAGAAAACTAGAAAACTGTTTCATTTACATTGAAAATTTGTTGCTTAGTGTAACCTCCTTCCTCAGTGATCTTAGCTAGATCTTCTTTATAGCATTTGGTTCATAATCTTTCAAAATTGGAGTCAGTCCTTTTAAATCCTACTTGGTACTGACATCTGTATCTTTCGCTTCACTCGCACTTTTATGTCATGGAGATGGCTTCTTTCCTTAAACCTTGTGAAGCAACCTCTACCAGTTTCCAACTTTTCTTTTTTTCCTTTTTTTTAGCTTTCAAATTTTCTTCTTCAGCTTCCTCACCTCTCTCAGCCTTTATAAAATTGAAGAAAGTTAGGGCCCTACCTTGGATTAGATTTTTGCTTAAGGGAAATGTTGCTGCTGGTTTGATCTTCTGTCCAGACCACTCAAACTTTCTCCATATCAACAAAGAGACTGTTTTGCTTTCTTATCATTTGTGTGTTCAGTGGACTAGCATATTTTAATTTCCTTCAAGAATTTTTCCTTTGCAATAACAACTTGACTAACTGGCACAAGAGGCTCAGCTTTCAGTATATCCCGCCTTTTGACATGCCGTCTTCATTAAATCATTTCTAGATTTTGATTTAAAGTGAGAGTTATGAGACTATTCCTTTCCTAGGAACATTTGAGACCATTGTAGGGTTATTAATTGGCTTTCTTTTCTTTGCTTTTCTTTCTTTGACAAGAGCCTCGCTTTGTCACCCTTGGTAGAGTGCAGTGGCATCATACCACTCCTGGGCTCAAGTGATTCACTTTATTAGCCTCCCGAGTAGCCTGACTACGGGCACCCGCCACAACGCCTGGCTATTTTTAGAGACGAGGGTCTCGCTCCTGCTCAGGCTGGTCTCAAACCCGTGAGCTCAGGGAATCCACCTACCTCAGCCTCCCAGAGTGCTAGGATTAGAGGCCTAAAGCCGCCGTGCCCAGCCTTAATTGGTCTTATTTCAATATTGTTGCGTCTCATGGAATCGGAAGCCTGAGAAATAGAAAGACAGGGGAACAGTTGGTCAGGGGAGCAGTTGAAACACACCCAACATTTATCAGTTAAGTTTGCTGTCTTATATGGGTGCAGTTTGTGGTGCCCCCATGCTTACTACGTAAGTCAGAGCACACCAGAATTCTAAAACTAAACACTCTGCATAACATGTCTGCTTTTCTAATGTGAGGGAATCATATCCATTTTCTTTTCTTTTCTTTTTTTTTTTTTTAGACAGAGCCTCAAGCTGTTGCCCTTGGTAGCGTGCTGTGGTGTCACACAGCTCACAGCAACCAACTCCTGGGCTTAAGTGATTCTCTTGCCTCAGCCTCCCAAGTAGCTGGGACTAGAGGTGCCCGCCACAACAACCGGCTATTCTTTTTTTTTTTTTTTTTTTGGTTGTTTGGCAGGCCCGGGCTGGATTTGAACCCGCCAGCTCTGGTGTTTGTGGCTGGCGCCCTAGCGGCTTGAGCTACAGGCGCCGAGCCACATATCCATTTTCTTTGGGAAATTTCTCCTATTCTAACGGAACAGTGACTTGGGAGAGACAGGAAGGGACTGGATCATAACCCGGAGGGGTGGATAAGCTTAATGGATGTGAAGTGAGGTGAGTGGAGCACTGTAGGTGCTTGGATTGACCCTGGGAACTGGGTTTGGTCTGAGAGAGCGATGTTCACTGGAAGCCAACCTGGCTTTGGAGTCTCGTCACAGAGGACGGCCTTGCTGTGTGGAGGATGCTGCTCCTGGGCGGGCTGTGACTGAGCAGATGCTGATCACCTGAAGACCTGCCAACGTGATTTTTAGAAGGCCTGTGTTGGTCAGGGCTCTTCAGAGAAACAGAACCAATAGGAATCTTTACCTGTTTATCTCTATGTCTATCTGTCTATTGAGAGAGATTTATTTTTAAATGTCTATTGAGAGAGATTTAATTTTAAATATAATCATGTGATTATAGAGGCTGGTAAGTCCAAGTCCCCAGTGGGCAGTCTGGAGACCCAAGGAAGAGTGATGTGGTCCCAGCCTAAAGGCTGTCTGCTGGCAGAATTCCTTTTGGGAGAAGGCCAGTGTTTTGTTCTATTTGGGGTTTCAACTGATTGGATGAAGCCCACCCACAACACAGAGGGCAGTGTGCTTTACTCAGAGTCTACAGATTTAAATGTAAATCTCACCTCATAGCATCCTCACAGAAACATCCAGAATATCATTTAATGAAATACCTGGGCACCATGGCCCAGGCAAGGTGGCATATAAAAATGACTATCATAAAGCAGTTATTGGAATAAAACCTAAACTGGGTTTATGGTCTGAGTGTCCAAAGAAGAAAGTGAATAAGGCCTGGCTTGGATAGAACCCACCCACCCACTCACTATGATGCCCCAAGGACATGGGTCAGAGAGTTCCTAAGAGAGGTACCAGACCAGCTTCCCATCAATTCCAAGAGGTTTAGTCTGCTGTGGTCCCCAGGTCACCACTGACGCCCCGAGGGGTGCTTCCTTCCATGGCTGGTGCTTACCCGTGGGACATGGAGTCTAGCTTCTTTCTTCTGTTCTCTTTTTCTCTAGTGTGTGTGTATTAATTTTTTTTTCTCCACGATTTCTGAAAACAAGAAGAATGATCTTTTCCCAGAAGAAGGATATTATTAGATTAAACAAAAAGGGAGGATTTGGACAAGATTGTGGTGATACTTACATGTGGAGATGTTTCAGGCTTCTTTTGTCATTCTGGAGACTTGTGGTCACAGCAGTAAACAATTACTGCTGTCCTGGTCTCCATCAGCTGCCATCTGCTCCTGAGGTTCCCCTTTTCTTCCCTCATCACAGTGCTGAGCTGGGCCTCAGATCCTCATTTTCTGAGGGGCTGGGCAGCAGAGGGGAGTAGAGGCTGCAATCTGATTAGGTAGCATTGATGCTAGTTTTTTAAAAATTTAAGGTCATATTCTGATCTGTGATCAAAAATGCTGCTTGTGTTTTAGTATCGTCCTCCTTTCATGTGGAGGAAAAGTGCCATCGATCAGAAGCGGGGGTATGGGTGCAAGTAGAGGCACTTCTGCTATAGGTTGTCTGAGCATTAAGACAGGCCCAACATAGAAGCGGAGGCAGATGTCACATGCCACATCACTGGCCCTGCTGGAGGGAGCCTGGGGAGACTGTTCTGCCAGAGCGGGATTGGTGGTGAGCCAAGAGCAGTGGGGTTCTCCCTGCCCTGCAGCCCTCCCTCACTTGCACCCTGGATACCTGGGGCTCCTGGCTCGGCGTCTGTGGCTCGATAGGCTAAGGCCCCAGCCATATACACCTGAGCTGGCGGGTTCGAATCCAGCCTGGGCCCGCCAAACAACAATGACGGCTGCAACCAAAACATGGCCAGGTGTTGTGGCGGGCGCCTGCAGTCCCAGCTACTTGGGAGGCGGAGGCAAGAGACTTGCTTGAGCCCAGGAATTGGAGGTTGCTGTGAGCTGTGATGCCACAGCACTCTACCGAGTGTGACAGCTTGAGGCTCTGTCTCAAAAAAATAAAAAAAAAATAAACTGGGGCTCCTTAGCTATCTCTCTTGGTTTATCTTTATGTCCTCAGGTGCAAAGAGCTTCCCTATTTGGAAGCTAAAAGTCCATTCTAGAATCTTACCAAATATGTGAAGGTTCTAATATACCAATTTTATAGAAAAATGCCAGAAAATTTCATAGCAAAAATGCTGCAAAATAACAAACTATCTTTGGTGGCTTAGTTATCAGAAAACAGTCAGATGTCCCACTAGGTGATGAGCTTAGCTTGGCTAGCACAGCGTGGGTAGGTCAATTTTTAGACACAGGAACACTGAGGAAGAACGTGGGAGACGTCTGTCGAGACTGTCTGCCACTCCTCTTTTGGCTGGCATGGTGGCTCACGCCCCTAATCCTAGCACTCTGGGAAGCTGAAGTAGGAGGATTCCTTGAGTTCAGGAGTTTGTGACCAGCCTGAACAAGAGCGAGACCCTGTCTCTACTAAAAAATAGGAAAACTGAGGCAAGAGGATCACTTGAGCTCAAGAGTTGGAGGTTGCTGTGAGCTATGACAACGCCATCACATTCTACCCAGGGCGACAGAGTGACACTCTGTCTCAAAACCAAACAAACAAACAAAAGAACAATGAGGAACTTCATGTCTGTGATTCTCAGTTTTTTCTTTGAAGTAGGAGGGAACAGTGTCTCCGAGAGAAAAGCTGTGTGGCTGTGGACCCGACAACTGTAGAGAATGGTCTGTGCTGCTATAGAGAATTGGAGAGGAAGGTGACCAGGGATACGCTGAGGACTGACTGAAGGCCCACTTGAGGCTGGAGCCCCCACATTCCTGGTAACGCCAGGACGCATTTCCATTGTGTATGTTCAACAGTGCAAGTGCAAGAGTGGAGAATCTAGAGGGCTATATTGATCCTGAATTTAAACTTCCTAGTTTCTTGGCATTAAAAGTGCTGGAAAGGATTGAGCAATGCTTAGAGATTAGACTAATAAGGATGTGATGCCAAGATGCTAAGGGCTAATGCACACAAATGAATGATAGAGTTGGCATTGATAAAGTCAATGAGGCTGAAAGGCCAGCAGAGGGAAATAAGATTATACCATGTTAGAGTTTAAGATGAACAGCTCCAGAATAATGGCAGTGCCATGAGAATAAGTACAGGTTGCTGATTGACACAGCCAGGATCTTTGACGCTTAGTTTTGGTTGTTGTGTATGTTCAACAGTGCAAGTACAAGCATGGAGAAGCCAGAAATGTTGGTCTAGAAACATTGATGTCTTTCAGGATGATGGTAAGATATGGGTGGAACTACATTCCAGTTTCCAGTGAGTGCAAGTGACCCATCAGTGGATGGCACCAATGAGGAGAAAGAGGGGGTGTTGTACCCAGGTAACATCAACCTTGAAAGCAGGACTTTTGTATGGTAGTAGGAAAGGAATAGTTTTGGAAGTCATTGCTGGAAGCCAGAAAATGGCTTCATGTATTAAAAAGGGAGAGGCCTGAATCCGGTTGAAAATATATGTTCATTGTGGCAGGTGCCTGTAGTCTCAGCTACTTGGGAGGCTGAGGCAAGAGAATCATCTAAGCCCAAGAGCTGGAGGTTGCTGTGAGCTGTGAAGCCATGACACTATACCAAGGGTGACGTATGTTTTCTTAAAAAAAAAAAAAAAAAAGAGGGCGGTGCCTGTGGCTCATTGAGTAGGGCGCTGGCCCCATATACTGGCCTCGGCCGAACTCCAAAAAAGAGAAAAATAGCCGGGTGCTGTGGCAGGTGCCTGTAGTCCCAGCTACTTGGGAGGCTGAGGCAAGAGAATCACCTAAGCCCAGGAGTTGGAGGTTGCTGTGAGCTGTGACGCAATGGCACTCTACCAAGGGCAATAAAGTAAGACTCTGTCTCTAAAAAAAAAAAAAAAGAAAGAAAGAAAATATGTGTTCAGAAGAATCAGCTGGACCCTGTGCGTGGCTTCCAGTGCTGTTGCAGTGGCTTATGGTGACCCGTAGGATTTGAGTGTCATAGGGAGAGGTCTTGGTGTGGTAAGGAAATCATCTTTTGATAGGGAGCCTGTTTTCTATTATAAAAACATCAGTGTTGAAACAGTTGATTTGTAAAGTGTCTTCCTAGTTTAGAAGTTTTTTTCTCTGAATCTGAAAAAAAGTGCAAAATGGGAGCTTGAGCCCTTATATATAGTCCAGGTGGAAGAATAAACCAGATTCTGAATCATCTTTTCTTCATGTAAAAATCACTGTTACCTTAGCAAGAGAAAAGAAAACTTTAGTAATTCTTAGATAAAATAATGTAATAAAAGGGGTGAGTTGAGCAAAATGATATGTACCGTAGATAGTTGACCACTTCCCTACATTGACCACCTCCTTGAGTTGACCTTATTTTCATAGACCAGACGTGCACCACACGTACATATCTGTACAGTAGGCCTGCCACCTTATGTTGACCACCTCTATACGTTGACAAGTTTGTTGCAGTCCCTTGGGTGGTCAGCTTACAGAGGTTCTACTTTATTTCTGGCCTTGAAGTAATTTACTTGCAAGGGCCAGACTACCTTTCCTACATGAGATAAGAAAGTTCAGTTTAGAGAATCTCAAACAATATTTCCTATGCCTAAGCTTTCCCTTTTTACTTTAAAAATAATGCTGAGGCAATGGTGGATGCTTTTATCAATGTGATTTTTTTTTCTTATATATGTTTTATGTATCTTTTTCTTGTGTATTTTATGGACAAAGCAGAAAGGATAAGAGAAGTAGAAAGTAGAAGAGGGAATGGAGGAAAGAAAAAAAGACAAAGAACAAGCAAGAGAAGATTAAGGTTGAAACAGGGTTTATAGTCAGAGCTCCAGTTGTATGGGGCTCTTGGCACTCTCTTTAGAGAGTGGTTCCAACTCTGACAAGGAGAAAGGAGCAAAAGAAAACAAAATGACGAGTTTTGTGGCACAGGGAAAGGAAATACATTCAATAGTTGTGATTTTAGGCTCCTTTTTTGGGATGGAAGTGTAAGCCCTGGAGCCAGAAGCTATTTGCTTTAGTATTTGTGTGCTTTCTTGTAGTGCTTTTTAAAAATGTACAAACTATGGCAATTAACTATATGTCTTTTTAGTATAAGGAATAAGGTGGCCTAGTATAAGAAGATTGTCTTTAGGAAGAGAAGACTTCTTGAAATTTTTATCCATTCTCCTGTCCCTACCCTCACTCCTGTATCCCTATACAACTCATTGCTTGGATCAAGGCACAGGTTTAGCGTTATTTCAACCAGCTAATTCTTGGTGAATGGCAGAAGAGGAAATTGTAGTGACATGCTTCAAAGGGGCAGTGTGGTCCAACACACAGCAAGGGAGGAGTTTGGGGACTGCTGGTCTTTGTGTGACCTTGAGAAAAACAATTTGCTAGCCTGGGACCCTGCTTCCTTATCTTTAACTGAAGAATATGGACCAGGTGATTTCTTAGGGCAAATCTCTAAGGATTTTTTGAGACAGAGTCTCAAGCTGTTGTCCTGGGTAGTGTGCCGTAGCATCATAGCTCACAGTAACCTCCATCTCTTGGGCTCAAGAGATCCTCTTGCCTCAGTTTTTCTATTTTTAGTAGAGATGTGGTCTTGCTTTTGCTCAGGCTGGTCTTGAATTCCTGAGCTCACGTAATCCACTGGCCTTGGCCTCTGAGAGTGCTAGGATTATAGTCATGAGCCACGGTGCCTGGCCAGGATTTTTGACTCAAATTCTACAGGAGATTCAAAGAATCAGTTTTTGGGAAGGGCTGATGGTGTCATCAGAAATAGGCATGGCTGAAAGAAAAGCACAAGGGTCCAAAAGAGGGTGTGTCATGGACAGGGCCTGTCATTAGAGATGGTCACAGAAGTGTTTAATGACCTTTGCTCCTGAAGCGAATAAACATGTAAGGCTCCATTTGCCAAAATGTCTAAAATGTGGGTCTAGGAGATTTGTTGTTATCACAGTGGAAGTGAAGTACAGAGATGAAATGACAAGTAGGAAATGGCTTTCTAAATAGGGGCTTGAACTGATTTTTTTTTTTTGCGGTTTTTGGCCAGGGCTGGATTTGAACCCACCACCTCTGGCATATGGGGCTGGCACCCTACTCCTTTGAGCTACAGGTGCTGCCCTGAACTGATTCTTTAACTCAGATTTGTCGAACAGGTATTCTTGAGTTTAGAGAAAATGCAAAACTGTAACTAAGCGGCTGTTCTGCTTGGCCCTGGCCCTAATCTTAGTCTCAGCTCCTTCCTTTCTTTGTTCTCAGCCCTCTGATAAGGTCATTCTCAGTTTCATCTTTCACATCTGTGCACCTAATAGGTAGACCCGTGTTTATGTCTCAGCGGTGCCTTATTAATTTCTGTGATCTTGGGTAGCTTATTTAATTTCTTTAATACCTGTTTCCTCATCCACTAAGTAGGGCTACTAGCTGAAAATAGCTATTGTATTGGTATTGTTGTGAAATTAACATAACACAGACCGAATATTTAATATAGTACTATCAATTGATAAATAGCTATTATATCTTTTATTCCTAAATCTCTCCTGTAGCATCTTCTATCTTATGTGACCTCCAGTGCTTCATTTATCTATTGCTGTGTATCAGACATCTCAAAATTCAATGGTTCAAAATAACCATTTAATTATCTCTCATGATTCTGTGGGTTGACTTGAGTACAGTTGCACAGTTCTGCTAGCAGTGTTTTTCAACTTTTTTTTATCTCATGGCACACTTGAACCTACAGATAAACTTCCAAGGCACACCTAAATTATGTTGGTCAAAAAAAACAGAGTTAAGAAAAGAATATAGGCTTGGCGTCTGTGGCTCAAGTGGATAAGGCGCCAGCCACGTACGCCTGAGCTGGCGGGTTCGAATCCAGCCCGGGCCCGCCAAACAACAATGAAGTCTGCAACCAAAAAATAGCCAGGCGTTATGGCAGGTGCCTATAGTCCCAGCTACTTTGCAGGCGGAGGCAGGAGAATCGCTTGATTCCAGAAGTTGGAGGTTGCTGTGAGCTGTGATGCCACAGCACTCTACCCAGGGCGACAGCTTGAGGCTCTGTCTCAAAAAAGAAAAAAGAAAAGAATATACTGGGGTAGCGCCTGTGGCTCAAAGGAATAGGGTGCTGGCCCCATATACTGGAGGTGGCAGGTTCAAACTTCGCCCGGGCCAAAAACTACAAAAAAAAAAAAAAAGAATACACCGGCTCTGCGCCAGTAGCTCAGTGAGTAGGACGCTGGTCACCTACACCGGGGCTGGAGTTCAAGCCTGCTAAACAACAATGACAACCGCAACAACAACAACAACAAAAATAGCTGGGCCTTTTGGTGGGCACCTGTAGTCTCACTACTAAGGAGGCTGAGGCAAGAGACTAGCTTAAGCCCAAGTGTTTGAGGTTGCTGTGAGGTGATTTTACAGCACTCTATCAATGGTGAAATAATGAGACTGTCTCAAAAACAAAAAGAATATACTTACTGTGCTTTGAACTTCTTTCAAAAATAATTTAATTAATGGCCTTTAAAAAAAACGGCACACCGGTTGAAAATGACTGCTAGTAGTTTAGGGTTTCTCATGCTGCTGTTGCCAAATGGTGTCTGGGGTGGGAATATCTGAAATGGCTTTGCTTACATGTCTGACAGCTTGGAAGCCTAAGGAGTTCTTTCTCCATGTGGTGTTTTCCTTGAGGTAGGCTTGGGCTTGTTTTTGATATTGGCGGGATCACAAATGCAAAGCTTCCAAGAGATTGGGCTTCTCTGCATAAGCCACAGTTTGCATCATGTTTGCTAATATCCCATTGGATGCATTCAGCCAATGTGGCCAAGACTAGGTTTCGTATCTAGATTTCATAGAGGGGTACACAAGGTGTAATATCAGGGTAAGAAGTCTACCAGGCGCAGTTTCAAACTCCCTGCTATCTGGAGACGTCTTCATGTGCTTGTCACTCTTGTCAGCTAGAACTTACCTCACTCGCTTCCTATCAGATAAACAATTCATTGTCTCTTTGATAAGCATGGAACTGGTGCTGATCATAAATTGGATACTTTCATTTTATTAACTTTCCCCCCCGAATCATTCCATAGCATTTTTCATTTTCAAGTTGAAACCTAAATGCAACTTTTTTGTCTACTTCTCATTTTTTGCTAAAATTTAGATTTCTTTTCAACCTTCTTCACCATCAAAGTCCACATCCTTATCGTCTTACTTGTAACAGCTGCAGTAACCTTTCCATTATTGATTCTTTAAACACCACTTTCAACCCTCTTCTTTCTTTTTGAAAGCCTACATAGTGTTTATAGTCCCGATTGCATTAAACCTAACTTTTGGTTTTCTGAGCCCTCATTTAATCTTATTCTTTCCCATTCATACAGCTCTCATTTTCCACTTTTATTTGTTATTTACCCTCCAGAATGAGCCTAAGGAGGGAACTCCATAAGAGAACTTCAGATCATCTATACTATAAATGTCTTAAACACAGAGGGGAATAGAGGAGCCCATGTGGAGGCAGAGCAACAACCCTGAAGGGGTAAAGAGGCAGGGGTTTTGTCACCAGGGATTTTGCTGTTGCTATTTATACTTTTGAGATATAGGAAAGAGGAAAAGGGGGAATCAAAAAAATTTCAGGAGTTTAGGAATTAGATCTCCTTTAATGGAATTCCTTAATGTTTAAAAATCCTGTGCTACTTCGGCCTCATTGGAGTTATGCATTCACACCTGCATGGTCTGTTTCATAGGTATCGTTGGACTGACACCAGGGTGTATACAGTGGTGCTGCACTCGGCACACAGTGAGTGCTTCATTAATGTCTGTTGGATGAAGAATATGAGCAACACTTAGATAAATCCATACCTTTTCTTTTTTTTTTGTAGAGACAGAATCTCACTTTATTACCTTCGGTAGAGTGCTGAGCTCACAGCTCACAGCAGCCTCCAACTCCTGGGCTTAGGCGATTCTCTTGCCTCAGCCTCCCAAGTAGCTGGGGCTACAGGCGCCTGCCATAGCACCTGGCTATTTTTGTTTTGCAGTTCGGCTGAGGTCGGGTTTGAACTCACCACCTTCGGTATATGGGGCTGGTGCCCTACTCACAGGCGCTGCCCAAAATCCATACCTTTTATAAACTAAAATGGACAACTTTGACAGAGTCAGATGAAGGATGAATGTTCTTACACATTGAATGCAGAGAGATCTAGAATTTTTATCTTCACTGTTGAAAATAGACATTTGTGAAGCATTTGATAGATGTACTCTAGATACTGAGTCTAGAGGTGAGCTGAGATGAATGCCGCTTTCCTAATTATACTGCTCAATGGAGATAACTGTTTCTTTTGAGGCTGGAACATACAAAATGTACTAGGAAAGTGAGAAAAAGATCTTTTTTAGATCAGAGAAGATTTGATTTGATTTAATTTATTTTAGAGACAGTCTTGCTCTGTCCCCTAGGCTGGTGGGCAGTGGTGTGATCATAGTTCACTGTAGCCTTGAACTTCCAGGTTCAAGCAATGCACCCCTCTCAGGTTCCCCAGTACCTGGGAGTCCAGATGCACACCATCATGCCCAGCTAATTTTTTTAATTTTGGGGGGAGAGATGGAGTCTTGCTATGTTTCTCAGGCTAGTCTTGAGTTCTTGGACTCAAGCAATCCTCCTGGCTCAGTTTCCCAAAGGGCTAGGATTAAGGCGTGAGCCCCCATACCTGGGCTGGATTAGAGATTTTAAAAATAGGACATTGAAAGAATAGCTTCTGCTCACATGAGGAAACAGTATTCTAAAGTGGTAAACATGGAAAGGCATTAACCTAAGGAATTTTTTTTTTTCTTTTTTTGAGACAGAGCCTCAAGCTGTCACCCTGGAGAGAGTGCTGTGGCATCACAGCTCACAGCAACCTCCAATTCCTGGGCTCAAGCGAGTCTCCTGCCTCTGCCTCCCAAGTAGCTGGGACTACAGGCGCCCGCCACAA
>CAUYRH010011312.1:0-36224 GCA_963574655.1 Perodicticus potto | reverse complement strand
TGCCTGAAGCTCCCACTATCACTCAGGCTGGTGTGGGCCACAGAGGGTGGCACCCGCCTGGCTGCCCCCTCTAGGCAGTCAAAGATGTCGTGGCTGCGCTGTGAGAAGGTGGAGCTTGTGCCTCTCAGATAGAAAGGCTGCGCTGTGGCCGTGTGGAGGCCCGTGGGGGGTGAGGGGGACTCATCAGGGCCTGAGTCCTCCTGGGCCTCCCCAGGAAGTCCCTCTGGGGACAGAACCTCCACCTCAGCACCACCAGGCAGGCTGAGGTCCGAGTCTGAATCACTGAGGGAGACTGTGTCGGAAAGCAGGGCGTCATACTCTGTCTCTCCCTTGCCCTCCAAGCCAGAGGATGGCTCTTCTGTCCCGGCCTCAGCCATGTATCCCCAGCACCACACCACACCTAGACCAAAACAGAAGTTTGTTTCTAAAGCGAGAGCAGCATTTAGAGTAAGTTCCTGAGTAGGGGCAGGTGGTCAGCTCCGTCCCACAGAGAGCCAGGCCCCACCCCCACCCCCACTCCAAAAGCCTTCCTCTCACCTCCCGTCTGCTGGGCAGGCACCTGTGGTGGGCACTGGAGGGCTGGTGGACAGCGGGTTGGGCAGAGCCTTGATGAAGGTTCTCAGTGGTGAAGGTGTGGCTGTCTCAGTCCCAGGAGCCCCCAGGGCAGGGCTCTGCTAGGATGCAGCTGGGAAGGGGTGGGGGGTGCCAACCATCAGATGAGAGTGGGAGCGCACAAATGAGGCAACAGGACCCAAGGGACCCAAGCATGGGTCTGCGGAGCCCCCAATGGAACAAAAGCAGGGCCTTCTCACTTGCTGTATCATTTAATCACGACAAAGCTCCCCGGGTAAACTTGGGGCAAGAACAGCCTCTGCACTATTCCGCCCGCCATTTACAAGCCACTTACTGCGTGGTGCAGGGAGTGCTCCACCAAGACCAGGCCGTCCTGGTCCATGGGGAGGAGAGTGGCCCCTGTCCAGACACGTCTGCAGCTCAGTCCTTGGCACCTGAAGGTCCAGCTCTCAGGAAAGCGGAGGCCCACGAGCACCTGGAGCAGCCCTGCTGTGCAGACGCAAGCGCCACAGCTCCTGGGACAAACGTGGTGGCCCTTTTTCTGCAGCACCCACTATCCAACCCGGCGCCCTGGTGCTTGTTTGCCTCGGCACCAGCCAGCCTCCGCCCACTCCCCCGCCAGCTTTCCCTGCCCAAGTGACCACGACCAAGGATGCGACACGGCGCCGTCCACCAGGTGGAACACCGCCAGACCTCGACCCTCACCGAAGGGACCGCACAGGGAGAGCGAGGAGACGCCCAGCACGCCCCGGCGCCACATCCCCAGCCTGGGGAAGAACCCGCGCAAGCCGCGCTGCTGTCACAGGCGAGCCGGGACCCGCCGGCTCCTCCGTGCCCAGAAGGGCCGCACCGGCAGACGCGGCAGCGCGGGAGTTGGTTGCGGGCGCCCCGCGCCTTCCGTCCGCGCAGGGCAGCGGGGCCGAACCTCCCTCCCGCCAAAGCCAGCGGCGCTCCAGGACCGGGCAGCAGACCTGCCGGGGCCCTCGGCGCCGTCCGCCCCCACGCACCTGCCGCCTCCGCCTGTCCAAACGCCGGCGGGGCCTCCGAGACAGCGGCTCGCGGGCGCGACGAATCGCACCCCCCAACGCGGTGCGCGCGCGCAGCCCGCCCCGGAAGCCGCGACGTTCACGGGGGAGAAGCCCCCGCCTGGCAGGAAGGGGCGGGGCGGGCTGCGGCTCCCAGAGTGCTCTGGGGCCAACGGCCAGCGGCGCGGGCTTCCTGCGGCTCCAGCGCCGCCTGCCGGAGTCCGCGAGGACTGCAGCCGCCACAGGCAGGAAGTGCGTCATTGCGCAGAGGAAGAGAGGCAGTTCCAGGGCCCTTCCGGTCCTGGACGGAAGCAGCCGCTGCCGCTTCCCCTGTGTCCCGTTAGTTCCCGGAAGCGGGGTGGCTGGAGACTGCTTAGTGGACGGCCCCAGTCCATCGGAGTCCGCAGTTCCTCTCTGCACTAGCCCCGGACCCTAGAGTCTCTCGGAGGCCAGAGGCCGAGCCGGCCACTGTCCGAGGCGAGGACGCGGGCCGCACGCCGCACGCGTCGGCCCCCTTGTCCGCCCGCCAGGCCAACGCTTCTCCGAGGAACTTACTTGGCCCGACCGCTCTTTATTTTCGTGGAGCGTTGCCCTCGGGAACACTGCCCTGGACAGTCGCTCTCTCGGGCCCTCAGCTCAGGGACATTGTTCTGGGTTTCGGGCGGTCCTGGTGATGTTCCCCCAAGGTCACTGCAGGGGACCCAGGGCCAGACTCTGCCCTGACACCTTCCAGGTCGCGAGGTCACCCAGGACCCTGACCCTAGACGGCATGGGGAGTGCCAGGAAGGATGGTAGGGCTGGGTGGGCGGCTGTTGTGAAGTCTGGTCTTGGCCTGCAGAGTTAGGCAGCCATACTCGGGAGCTGGCAGCCTGGCCTTGCATGTCCAGTGCATGTGGCAGGCCAACTTAACACCCTGAAAGGGAGACAAGGCCCCAGGTTCTCTCTTGGCCACCAGGGCTCAAGAGGGCAGTACTTTTTCTCTCTGCAGTGGGGTGCTTCATGCCCCCTAAGCTCAAGGCACCTGAATTCCCTTTGCAGCTAGACCAACCCCCTACCCTCAGTCTGAAGGGCCAGAGAGAAAACTCCACCGCTCAGAGCCCGCTGTCCTGTTTTCCACTGGGAAACCCCCGGATTCAAGGTCTGGTGGTGGCCTAGCCTAAAGATACGAAGAGGGGAAGAACGAGGGCAGTGCCTGTGGCTCAAAGGAGTAGGGCATCGCCCCATATGCTGGAGGTGTTGGGTTCAAACGCAGCCCCGGCAAAGAGGGCCCATGCTCAGCTGTGCACTGTTGGGCTACTGTATTCGTAAGGCTGCTGCTCTCTCCCCATGGACCCCATGAATAGAAAGGTCTAATGGTCCCTAAGTGGTTACTCTATAACATCACATTGCCACTTTCAAGCCCTGTGGAAGATGTTTACAACAGCCTTGGCCAAAGTGTCCCTATGAGCTTAAAGCACAGATGGAAGTAGAGAGGAGGGGACTCCTTGAACCACCCTGTTCTCCAACCATGGAAGGGGATTAGATGCACCAGGGGAGGACCTACAGACACTTGATAGTCCCCCAGCGCACAGCTGGAGTTAGTTTCAAACTACCTGCACGATGCTGCTAAGAGTCTGTGACTTGAATCCAGGGGTGACAGAATGTGCCTGTACCCACCTACCAGGGGAAGCAGTTGAATCAGAGCAAACCCTACCCCAAGGGGCAGCAGACAGGAGGCTCTAGAGCCCAGTGGCTTTTAAGTGCTCAGGGAAAGGGAAGTGGGAAGTGCAGGAGGCTGCTTAGCCTCAGAGCCTCTGTCTGCTGGTGTGCTCCCCAGGTGATGAAGATCTGCCCCTCTGACTCCTCTGAGGTGCAGCTGAGGCCCTGAGCCACCTAGCTCTTCACTGGCATGTTTATAGGCACCTGGACAGGCAGGGAGGGGACCCTCAAGTGCTTAGGAGGGGCAGTGTCCATCATCACTGTGATGTGCACCAGGAAGAAGGGGATTCTTGCAACTTCCCCCATGCCCTACTACAAGCCCATCCTGTCCTGTATCCTCCAGCTGCCTGGCCCTCCTGCTCCCCTACGGGCAGTTCAAGTGCGAGTTGGGGAAGCTGCTGTATGCAACACAGGGCCTCCCCAAAAGGCATGAACCACGTAGAGTGCTCCCCAGCGGGTCCCTGCCACACCCACAACCAGTTGTAATCTCCAACTGCCCCCTAGGTCTCAGATGCTATCACAGGATGGGGCTGGACAATCCTATTAGCATGCCTGATTTTTTCCTTCTTTATTAAATGACTGTTCAAGATGTTGTAATTACAGTTGAAGGTCACATGTTAGAAAGGATAGGTGTGTCAAAGGCATAAGAGTGCTCAGAGACCCGGCTCTTGAACTGGGGCAGGAGAGAACAAGGAATACAAAGGCATGAGCCGTGCAGCCCGTAGGACGGACAGGCAGGGTGGGTGGACACAGCCCTGAGTTCAGCCAAGCTGAGCTTCTGGGCAAGTGGCCCTGGGAGAGGCCTGGCTGAGCAGGCAGAGCTCCCCAAAGGGTCCTAGAAGCAGGACTCCTGCCCTGCAGTCCCCCAGGGCCCTGGCTGTCTCCACTCACACACACGTCACCTACATGTGACGTCAGCCCCAAAAGTTCAGAACAAAAACAACCTCAAAAGTAAAAAGGCTAAGTGTAGCAGAGTAATACCGGAAACGTATGTACACAGGTGGTGATGGCCCCTCAGGAGCGTCTGGGTCTCTCAGGGGGCACTTCAGGGGTCCCTGTGACTACAGTTACAGGGGCCTCAGTACACGGAGCTGTTCCGGATGCCACAGCACAGCACCATGCTCAGGATCATCTCGAAGATCTGTGGGAAGGTGGTGAGTGGGGCACAGTCAGCACCCAGGCCCTGGGATCGGCAGCCCACAGAGCAGAGGCCCCGCCTGCCCTGCCCCTGCTCACCATGATCACAGCGACCACGATGGCTGCAATGCCAATGAGGTACAGCTTCCCGGAAAAGAGCTCGTCGATCTTCTGGTGGCAGTCTTCCTGCAAGGGGAGTCTGAGCCTCAGCTCCTAGTCCCCTTGTCACGCAACAATCCAAGGCCGTTGCACGAAGGGTGCAGAGGGGACTCACAGCCACAACCCCCTGTCTACCTCAGGAGAGGTGGTTGCAGCAGTCCAGCCTCTGCCTGGATTTTGTCCTCCCCATTTGAAAACTATACAACACACCTGGGACACAGTGCCTGTACCCATTTCCATTGTAAGGTCAAGATTATTGGTGTTGCTAGTGTTCTAAAAGTGTCACTGGTGTGAATTGCTTAGAATATGTTCACTGAAGTCTTGGGGGGTGATTTTCATGGGGTACTGTGGCCTCCAGGGTGCTAACCCAGGTGGTGAGGTAGCTCCATGCCTGTTAATGTGCAAATCAAGCTGTGTGACCTGGGTGCACTTCCAACCCCAGCCTGTGTGGCACAAGGTGCCTGTCCTCGCCAGGGCAAGTAGAGACCCCTGTGTGGCCAGCCCACCACCCAGGGCCCCACCTTAGGGAGGCCTCGTGTGTACCTTTAACAAGTTGCTGATGACGTTGCTGCCCGAGGGACACAAGTTGTTTTTCAGCACCGATGTGGTCAGTGTTGACAGTGTGCTAGAGCCACAGCAGTTAAGCTGTAGAGACCAAGGGTGCAACAGTCAGCTCTGGGCATGTGCAGGGAGACAGTGGCAGAGCTCCAGGGGACCCGAAGGGAGACAGCCAGGGATACACATCACACCCCACTGCGAACACGTCCGGGGGTCCCTGCACCTTCAGTCAGCCCAGCCCACCAGGCTCCTACCCAGGGACCAGTGGAGCCCAGAGGTTCCCTAGGGCACTGCCTGTTCCAGGTCTGGGCTGAAGCAGGACCCCTGGGGCGCCCTGCCCATCCCCGCCTGGCCTCACCGTCTCATGGAAGGTCTTCACCACGGCCTTGGCATTGTTGGCTTCATCGTCCACCACGGCTTGCTGCAGGGCCTGGTCGTAGAACTGCTTCACGTCCTTGGCGATCTGTGGGGAGCACAGTCACATGCACACTAGGGACCATCCACCAGGAGTGACATGCCCTCCCTGCCACCCTCTGGGACAAATCCCAACGTTCCTCCTGATGTAGTCCCCCCAACACCTTCCTACCAGCTGGGCCCTGGAAGAGCCCAGAGAACACCCCACAGATCATGGGCTACTCCCTCTGCTGCAGGCTTAGCGGTGGGCCCGGACTCACCTGGTCCTTGTTGACAAAGCCCCAGATGCCAGCGGCCACCTCACAGGCAAATAGGATCACTAGGCAGGTGAAGAACTGGGGCAGAGAATGGGGGTGGGGCAGGGGAGAGCAGGGTCAGGCTGCAGGCAGTCCCGGCCAGGATAGGCAGTGTGGGGTTGGCCTTCCCCACCTTTTCCCTATACCCCACAGGAAGGAGGTCCTGGGATGTGCCTCAGTTCTTCCCACTGGAGACACTGGCACAGGTTCCCCCTTCCTGGACCAGTCAGGCCCCAGATGAAACCTTAGGCCCCAGCCAGGCCTAAGCTCCTGTCAGCAATGGCGTGTCCAGGACACTGGGGCTGGCACAGGCCTGGGAAGCTTCCTGCTACATTGGTGGCTTTTAAAAAGAAAGAGAAAAGGCCACTTTGGAAGTAGACACAATACAGATCAACCACAGTGGGATTTAATTTATAATCTAAACGGTAAAATCAGAGTGCTGAAACTCCAGGCAAGAGGCAAAGGCCACCCTTTGAGTGCTCGTCCCAGGGCAGTTGGGTAGGGGAGGCACCTGAGCTCTGCGTCCCAGGCAGCCTCCCCTGGAGCTCCTGGTTCTGCCCCCCATGCCGGCTCTGCTCCCTGCCCAGTTCCTCGGCCCTGCATGCAAGCTCGCCAACCCCTGACCAGGCACAGGCCAGGACTGGTCTTACCGTCCCCAGCAGACACTGGGACTCCTGGATAGCCCCGTAGCAGCCCAGGAAGCCGACAAACATCATCACGGCGCCCACAGCGATGAGGATGTAGATGCCTGTGGGGGAGAGACAGACCTTGCTGAGCTGCTGCCCAGGACTTCTGAGGGTCCTCGGAAGACAGGGGATGCTGGACACTGTGCAGCAAGGGGCCCCACAGCGAAGCCTGGCCATATGCACACCACCTTCTGCCTCAGTTTCCTCTTCTATGACCCAGGAAGGACACCAAGGTGAGGACCAAACAGCACTGTGCAAGCACTCGAGAACACCATAGTCGGTGGTGCTTCACGCAGACCATGCCCACAGTGTGGCCCACCCCATGTGATCTGCACCCACTCCCAGTGCCTCTCTGAAAGGGGTGCTAAGAGCCCCCCATCTTAGTCTGGGGAGTGATGCATCAGTGGGGCCCAGACGTGGGCCTGGGGGTGGCCCAGGCTCTGGGATGGATGCCAACTCCCAGCACCAGCACATGGAGGGAGCTGGGGCCTTGCCTGCCTCCCGCCCTGTCCCACCCCATGATAGTTCCTTCTTTGCCAATGTCCAGGGGAAGAGCATCTGAACTGGCTTTCCCTGTGTAGCTGCGGGGTCAAATGGGGTTCTGATACTCCAGTCTCCAAGGGCTGAAGCCTGATGGGCAGGGCGCAGCCGGGGCGGCAAGGAGCATGCAGGGGTCAGCCTACCCTCAGCCACACCCTCAGGACAAGGCAGCAATGTCTCTGGGGAGGTGGAAAGGGCCACCTTAGGGCGAGGCTGCATGTGGGCCCAGCTCAGTGCAGTGGCCACCCAGACCTGGCTTGTGCCCCTGGGGAATGCGGGAAGTGTCTCTCTAGGACCCTGCACACCCCTCATCCCTCAGCAGGCCCAGGCCCCTCCCTGGGCTACCAGGGCAACACCGAAAGCGGCCTAAGCTGCCTCTGCACAGCCAGGCTGTTGTCCCCTGCCTGGTCAGCCCAGGGGAGAAGGCGCCTGGGGCCAGGGCCCACTGCCAGCTCAGAACACTCCCAGATCTGGGGCTCGGCATCTTGCCAGGGACACCTTGCAGCTGGCTCCCACCCAGAGGCACAGTGCCCTGGGCTGAGACTTCTTCCCCTGCAGTCCTGCCACCCCCATGCCCCAGATCCCATTCCTTGTGTCCCCAGGTCAGATTCAGCAGGGCAGGGGGAGCCTGGCAGTGGCACTTCCTCAGCCTACAGTGTTACAGGGGTGGGGGTCTGAGGGAGCCCAGCAGGCTACCCCCTTCCCAGCACTGGACAAAGAGCCTTTGTCAAGGACACATCTGCTCCCTGCCAGCCTGCACTGGGGGAGGTAAGAGGCCTGGGAAGGCCATTATGGGGTGGGCAGGGACTCAGTGGCCAGAGGGGCTTGGAGTGTCCTCCCCCCACTCACTGGTGACACAGGCAGAGCCCACAACAGGGTAGTAGTCCTGTGTTGAGTGACCAAACTTCCGGGTGGTCCCCACTCCCTGTGGGCAGTTCCCCTGGTGCTGGGAGGCCTAACTTTGGACAGGTAGGAGGGCAGCTCCAGGGCTGGAGGGCTATTGAGGAACATGGGGAAGTCACACTGGTCACACACTTGGCCCAGCCCCATCCTTGCCCTGGCGTGCAGGGCCCAGCCTGGCAAGCCCCTCTCCTGGGCATCACTGCTCTGCGGGAGCCTGGCACAGCCCTGTGGCCTCTACCTTTGAGCTGCAGGCCAAGGAGCAGAAAAGCAGCCTGAAGCACTGTCCCAAACTGTACCCTGCCGCTGCCCCAGCTGGCCCCCACACCCAGACAGACCCTGACCAGACCCTGACCTGTGACCTCCAGGCCACAGAAAAACCCCTTCCCAAAGCTCAGTCGCTGGTGGAGCCACACACCCACAGCATGCTCCATCCTGGTGAGGACTCTCAGGAACTTAGGGGGCAGTGCTCCCTGGAAAAGGATGGGAGCATGACGTGGAACCTGCCTCACGCATCCGGCAACCCCAGGGAACAAGGACCTCTGGACCCCCAAGTCCCCCATTATCTGGGGAGGAAGGGAATAAGAAGCCACGGAGGGGCTTCTCAGGGGAAGGAACACCCCTCAAGGGTTCAGAAGATATCGGCCAGGTCATCTGACACCCACATTCTCCGACATGTGGGCAAACCTTCTGAGGGCACTGGACCCCATGTGCAGTGGGTAGTAGTCTCCATGTATACCTTGGGGTGGCCAGTCTTCCCCTTTCTCCTCCTGACACTCAGACCCCTGAGGGCACCATGGCCCCAAAAGGGATGGGGAGCCAGAGCCAGGGTCACCGGAGCCTCCCTAGGATCAACAGGGCCTGGGACTCACTGCAAGCCACAGGCTCCTGAGGAAGGCGTGGGCGGCTGTGTGACTGGAGCTCTCATAGCCCTGGGGTGTCTGGGAGGAGGCTGAGATGGCCTCCTGGGGCCCTGACTCTGCAGCCGAGCCAAGCAGGACTCACACCAGGCCTGGGGGTAGCTGCCATTAAACTTGGAGCCCTGAACCTAGGGTTCCTACCCTTCTGCCCACCCCTCTACCTGGTGGGAGAGGCCCCTCCTTTAAAGGACAGGATCATCTCAACAAAGACTCCCAGAGAGCCACCAGGGCCAATGCCAAGCCCCAACCAGGGGCATCAGGAGGAAGGGTGCTGCTGTGCACAGGACAGCCTAGTGCCCTCCTCCTGCGTCACCCCTGCTCCGGGCTGAAGCAGAGAGCCCAGGCCCCCACACATGGCCTAATAAGGCAGCAAGGTGCGGCTGCCTGCCCTGGGGCTGAGTCACCCGCCCTGGGGCCTCTGTCTTGTCCCTCCCGCGCTCCAGGCTGCAGCTGCCTCAGCTGCTCTAATGCAGCCCAGGCACCCAGCCACACCCTCCCCAGGGAGCCTCCTCCAAAATCCCCTCATGTTAAAATAAGCTCTCAAGCCCCTGGCAGCTGCCACCCTCTTGTCCTGAATCAGCCCAGGGATGATCTGTTGGGTTCCCCATTTCCCATTCACCCCTCCCACCCAAAAAGTCGTTTTTGGCTGGCTACGTCCCTGCCCAGCAGGCATCATGGCCCGCTTTTCTTTTTTTCTTTTCTTTGCAGTTTTTGGCCAGGGCTGGGTTTGAACCTACCACTTCCGGCATATGGGGCTGGAGGCCTACTCCTTTGAGCCACAGGTGCTGCCCTCATGGCCCACTTTTCTCATCAACCATTTTCCTGTTCCACCCACTGGTTAGGCTCTGCCTCCTCTTGGAAGCCCTCCCTGACTGCCTGTCAAGGGCTGCCCTGGGCTTGTGATCAGCCCCACCCTAAGTGGCACTCACCAACATAGAAGGTATTGGGTGCAGGCCGGTCTCCCAACTCCAGGTAGAGGAGGTTGGTGGTCTGTGGGTCGTGGCGGAGCCACAGGGCCACGCCCAGGATCACACCTCCAGCAAGCTGGGAAAAGAGCAGAAACCAAGTTACATGCAGCCCAGAGCACTGTGGCAATGAGTGTGACCCACACATGCCACACGACCTGAGTGGTGTTCTTACTTGGCTGAACTGCCTGGGTCCACAAAGGGGCCAGGTGTGGGCTCAGCTGCCTCAGGGAGCCCTGGGGACTAGGGGCCACGTGGTGCATCCAGTTGGAGCCCCAGCCCTCCCACTAGCATCTCCAAGGCGTGACACAAAGGCAGCACTGCCAGATAAGATGCAAGCCACCAGTCAAACCCATGTTTCAAAACTAGAACTGGACACTTTTTCAGCAGAAATGCGTCCCAGATACTGGTTGGGATATTCTTAAACACCAAATGACAAGCAGAACTTCCTGTATTTTTATTTGCTACCTTTGACTGGAGTGCACACCTGGGCCTGAGCATCCCAGGAGACTTGCGGCCCTCCCCCTGGTACTACCCCAATAGTCCTGGGCTTGTCTGGGGACTGCCCCCTGGGGACACCGAGAAGCCTCCACTGCCAGGACAGGCGGTAAAGAGGTGATGAGACTGGGCCTTGTGGGTGGCAACATCCAGGAAGCTGTAAGGCCAAGGCCTGCAGCAATTTGTGGGACAAATCCCCGCTGCTGTCACTGCTGGGAAGAGACTCTCGCAAAGAAGGAAGCAGTGCTGCGGCTCAAAGACAGGCCGTGGGAAGAGGATGCAGCGGCCAGCAGTGTAGTGCAAGGGCTACGCTGGGAGCCTGGCAGCAGGGCACGGGGCTTGCTGTTCTGTGTGGGCACAGCCAGCCTTGCCAGGAGGGCTCTGCCCCTGAGGCTGAGCCCAGTGCAGGCCAGCCCAGGCCTCGGATCAGGCTGCCCCGTGCACCCATCCTTGGCTCCTCCCTCCCTAAGAGTTGGGGGACATGGGCTCATCCTCTGCTGCCCCTGGTCCTAGCACATACAGGGCACCTCTCAGACATGTGGACCCTGTAAGTGACCAGTGACCCCAAGTCCTGCCCGGCTTCCACCAGCAGTCCCAGCCACTGCCAGGAGGTACTCCTCCCTGATCAGACAGGGTGGGTCCCCTTCAGACCACTTCTGCAGCCTGGGGACACTACATTCCAAGGACAAGGACATTCATGCAGTTACAGGATCCCTAATCCAGCCCTCACTGCTGGACCTTCTAGAGGACATTAAGAAAATCACCTAGAACCAGGTCCTGGCAGACTGGCTGTGCTCAGGCCCTGGGCAGTGGCCACTGGGGAAGGGTGTGCTGAGAGAGCAGCCCTCTATCCACACCCAAGGGCCTTGGTGGGCTCTGCCTGCCTCTTCTGAGGGCCAGGGCCAGGGGGTTCCTGAAGGAGGAAGCTAGGGGTTCCAGAACCTCATCAGCCAGGGGAGGAGGCAGCAAGCTCATGAGCTCGGAGCAGTGAAGAGCACACCTCGCCCTCCAGCAGGAGTGGAGCTGCTCCTGGAGCCGGTGTGGAAACACCTGTTTGCAGCCAGCTGTGCCCACAGCAGTGGAGGCCTCATCCCGTGAGCACTGGCTACCCTTGGACACTGAGACCTGACCCTGAGAAGACCACCCAGCAGGCCCTGGGTGGGACTGGGGAGGAGTGTGTTCAGTAGGGCAGGTGTGCAGTGCAGGCCCCAGCACCATGGCCCAACCCCAAGGAAAGCCCCTAGAGTCCTGGAGACTCCCTAGGAAGGGCAGATGGGTGGAGCAGGTGACCTTCTAAACAGGGCCTGGCCTAAAATGAGGACAGTGGGGTCTGTGGGTGCCAGGAGCAGCTGGGCTATCACCCTCAAAGGGACTATTGGTGGCTCCCCAGCCAAACTGCCAGATCACTGTCTCCGGGCACCCTGGCCACATCAGCTATGGTTTCTCAGTCCCTGTCCTTGTGAGCTGTGGCCCTGTCCAGTCGTAGGGAGTTTCAACTCAGTTTTCCAACTCTTGTTGTAGGGAGGGGCCCCAGGTCTTCCCCGCAGGGCATGGAGTGTGCCGCCTGCCTCTAGCTGAGGTGGAAATGATCTGGCAGCTGGGACCCCAAATGTACTTCACATGACAAGTCCTTGGGGATCGCAAAGGAGCACACAGCTTGGGGTTCCTCTGTGCCTATCATTCCCATGGGGGCAAGGAGGAGGAGCTGGCAGGTGGCCCCAGAGAGCCAGGCCATCCTCCTGGCTGGCAAGGCTATGGGTTGCTGTGGTAACTCTGGCTTCCTCAGTGCCGTTGAAAACATTGCTTTGTTTTGAAGTTGTGGTCCAGAGGTGGTTGTGTGAGACGTTCCAGGATGGGGGAGAGGCAAGTCGATGGGACAGCCCCCGCCCCCATTCCTCCCTCTGTGGTCACTGAGACCTGGTTACAAACCTTGACTCAGTGGGATAAGTCGAGTCGGTAGAAACCTGTCCTGTGCCTCAATGTCCCCGTCTGCAGAGCAGAGCTGAACTTAAAAGCTGATCCCAGGGTACAGACTCCCCCCTGGAGCCCTCCCTGGCGAGGCAGGGACCACCCAACTTCCTGTGCAACCACCTCTAGCAATCCCATCTCACAGCACACCTAACCAAGATGCTCAACCCAGGTCTGCCTTATGGGGTTTCAGGCCAAGTTGCCACCTCATGCTGTTTTGAAAGGGGGCTCTCTGTGCAACACCAGGGCTGGGTGGGGAGGCTGCCTCCAGACAGGAGCCCGAGGCCCCCAGGCCCTCCCAGCAGAGGGAGACCAGAAAGCTGCCCTGGCCTGCAGGGCGGAAGTGCCCAAGCCCATATGACTGTCCAGTGAAGAAAGAAGAGTGTCCAGGCCAGAGGCTGTAGGGACAGCTGGAGATGGGGTGATGCGGAGGAGGCAGGGAGGAGCCCACACCTAATACCTGCACATCTGTCACCCCAGTCCCTGCATAGAGGGCATGAGCTGGAGCAGGGGGACAACACAGGCTGTTAGTCACCCAGTGTCCAGCTGAGGAACCAGCCCAACAGTAGGGGAGGCAGAGACAGGGCCTGGGTGGGAAGGGCGGCAGAGGACGTGAGGGAGACCTGCTCTTTAGCAGACACCGCCGTCGTGGCACAGACAAGGCTGGGACTGGAGTGTGTAAATGTCAGGTATAGGACTTGGACCCAAAACATGTAAGGAACTTCCAAAAGAAAAACTTTCTCAGCAGTAAAGAAACCAACAATCCAAATTTTAAAAGACAGGTAAACATGAGAAACAGGCACTTCACCAAAGATGACACAGACAGCAAACACACTCCACACATCAGTCACCAGGGAAGTGCCGAGTCAAACATCACCAAGGCCCTGACACGCCCACTCGATGGGCTAACGGAACCCACCAAGTGCTGATGACAAGGTGGAGTCCTGGCATGCCCACCCATGGCTGCAGGGGGGCTGGAGCTTTGGAATAGTTTAGCACTATCCTAGGAGGTGCAGCCCAGACCTCCCACATGACCTGACCCAGCCATTCTGCTCCAGGGTGTTTACCAACAGGAATGCACACAGGTTCCTGCAACTCTTGCACATGGATGTTCCCAGCAACTTTTCTTGTAATGGGCCCAAACCAGAAGCAGCCCATATGGTCCCAGCAGGTGACTGCATGAGCCCTGGGGTGGGTCCTCCAGTGGAACCAGCTCAGCTGCCCATTGGAAGACTATACACGGCCACACAGCTGACCCTCTGAATAGCTGTGCTGGGTGCTCAGCGACCACAGAAGGGCACCTCCGACTCCATTTATGTGAGAGCATAAGAAATGCGAGTCACTTGCGGGGCAGGGAGGAGGGGTAGGAAAGGGGGCCTACAGAGGGCCCCAGGGACACTTCAGTTTGGAGAGCACGTCCACTCTCCTGATGGTGGTGACAGTTCCTCTGGGGTTAAAACTTAACTGAGCTGTACTTGAAATATGTGCATTCACTCTGTGAAAATCACACCTTCAATGAAGCCCTCTGGAAAATACCCAAAACCCCTGCTGACCGAACTCCTAAGGGGCCAACATTTCCTCTGGGCCCAGAGCACACAGGCTGCCATCTTGGTGCCAACTTCTTCCTAGGCAGGAGCTGGAAGCTCAGGGCTCACCAGGATTCCTACAGCCAGCAAGCGATCAGACATGTGGAGTCAGATCCATGGGAGCCCAGACTAGAGGAAAGCAAAGTAAGGAACTGTAGTAAACAGTGCCATGCATGTCAGCAACAGGAGACCCCAGCGCTAGTGGAAAACGTGGGGCGATGGTGTCGGCTGAAGGCCTGAGCCTTGCTGCTGGGTCCTCTGTGACCTGGGTGGCAGGCCCACTTCAGCCTCTCTGCCTCCACTGTCCTTGTTTTGCAAAGACATGAAGTTCATCCCACAGACTGCCCAGCATGCTGTCATGGCACAGGGCACTGGGCCGTGCTGGCAAATATCATCCTCAGGTTTTGTAAGTTACGACATCCAGAACGCTGCCATCATCCCTGTCCCCACAGAACTGTCCGGATACCTCCCTGCTGTACTCCTGCACCGGCCCCGTCTCCTGGGACATCCCCACTCAGCACGGGCCTGGGCAGTCCTCAGGAAAGAGCCCAGGTGGCGTGTGAATTCCCGGGAGGCTCCACACAGGGCACAGGGCAGAAAGGAGCACTCTAACTCCATAAAGGATTCTGTTTCTGCTTCCTCCTTCCTCCTCCCTGAGAATTAATAAATAACAGAGGCAACTTTAGGAAGGGGCTGCCAAGCACGCTGGGTTCCTGCCCAGCCCGTCTGCTGTTTCCAAGAAGTGGCTAAAAGAAAGTAAAAGGGAACAGGCCCCGCCCGAGCAGGCTGGGGACAGCCCCTCTTGTGCCAGCCACCCAATGGACTCTGGACAGCCAGGAGCCATTGAGCCAGCACACATGCCACCACCTGCTCAGGAAGGGACAGTGGTTTGCTCAGCCCGTCCACAACTCACCCCCACCTTGCTGGGCCAAGTAGCCACCCCAAGTCCTGCCCATACGTCCTGGGGGGACCAAGACAGTGCACATAGGCTCACCCCCTTTAAGGGGCAGCTGAGTGTTCCCAAGTCTCTAGCCCAGACCCTCCCTCCATGCTCTAGAGAGAGGAGCTTCCAGGCAGAGGGCACACTGCAGGCTCAGGGGGCTGTAGGCTGCTGGGAAATGGTACCAGCAAGAGCCCAGCCGGCTCAGCCAGTGAAGGTCAGAGGTGGAAGGAAGGAAGGAAATCTCCTTGGGGATGCTGGGCTAGGCCAGAGGGAAGAGCGTGTGCTAGGAAGGGACCCTGGACACAAGGCGGGGAATGTTAGGTACTGATATGGGGAGGAAGGGACTGAGCCCTGCCTTCCCTGAGGGCACAGGGCTCATCCCAGCCTTCCTGGGACATAGGGGCTGCCCTTGTGACTCTGTCCTGGCCACCGGGAGCAGAGCCCAAGGCAGCTCGAGTCAGGAAGGCCATGTGGAGGGAAGAGCAGGAATCCTCACCTTGGGCAGGAAAAGGAAGCCTGCTCGTGCACTCTGGCCCTCAGGAAGCTGCCTGTCCCGGCATCTAAAAATAAGTGCCAGACGGAGATGCTGGTCCTTCTGGGCCCTTCTGGCTAGGGGGATGTGAGAGCCACTTCTCTTAGGGTCAGGAGCTGAGCACAGGCTTGGAGGACACTCCACTGCCTCTCTGGCTGGGGATGGGCACAGGCCCCTTCCAGGGCCGGACGCTGTGCCTGCCCCTAACCCCACGTCCTCCCCATCTCTAGGAAGTCCCTCTGCCCCACTGGGCCCTGTGATGAGGGGATCATGGACTCAGACTGCACTAGTGGCCTGCCAGAAAGGGTACAGCATGGGGCTGTGGGGTACGGTCGGCACCCCAGAGCTGGGTGCTTCACAGGAAGAGGTCTGGGTGGGCCGACATCCCAGGGGAGGCGACTGGAGGAAGGTGTGCTCAGTTAGGAGACACGTGAGCATACAGAAGAGCCGCAGGGTGCTCAAGGTGTCTCTTGGGCAGGGAGGAACCCCATGTGGGGCCTACCTTGAGGATTCCCAAGTGGTGTCCCCTCACTCAGCACCTGTTCTGCAGCCCACTTGTGGAGAGGCTTATGTTGGGCCGAGAAATATAAGGTGTAGGTGAGGTGGGTACCAGAGGCACTGTAAGTCCAGAGGCTTCTGGAAGCTGCCCAGTAGGCCAGGTCCCAGCCCATCCTACTGGACAGGTGGGAGGGACTCAGAGCTGGAGGCACTGAGGACCCTTTCTGGGTTAGCCTGGCAATCTGTGCAGAGAAAGGGGCCCAGGAACAGGTGGGCACCTCCAGGGCCAGAAGGTCAACCAGCACTCCCTTGTGCCCAGCTGGGGTCATAGGGCATCAGGGCCTTTCCCTAGCTCCACCCCTACCCAAGGTCCTTCCAAAATCCAGGCCAGCACAGGGTGACAACTTGCTCCCTCCCTCTGGTCCCTGGACTCTAAGCCTTGTTGATCTGATGACCAGAGGTTCCCCTGACATGGGGTGAGGGGCTGGTGTGTTCTTGTCTGGGATTGGAGATTGTTATACGGATGGGGGAGAACTCCACTTCTGGAGGTGGTACTGACCTAGGAGTGGGGTCTGGGGTGGGGGCCAGCCCATCAAACCCAGGGAAAGAACCAGATGCTCTTGGGCACCAGCTCTGGTACCAGAGGGAGAGTGGATGATGTGAGGGACCAGGGCAGAACCAGCCAGAAGAGCAGCCAGGGTCCCAGGCCCCCAGACCTTTGCTCAGGGGTTTGCACCCATCCCGTCTCAGCAACCCTCACTGGGGTCAATCTGTTGCAGGGACAAACCACAGACTTCCTCTCTCTGTCTGGTCTTGCCTAGCAGTTGTTTCCCCAGAGCTGAGCAGACAACCAGGGAGGAGGGGAGTACCAGGGAAAGTCCATGCACCCCCAACTCCATGAAACCAGGTACAGGAAGTCCTTGCCCCCAGCCAGGGCCTGCCTGGGTTGCATCCCCTGTCCTGGAAGGATGGTGACAGACTTGCTAAGTGACAGACAGTCATGTGGTGTCTGGAAGCAAGAATTAAATGCCAGTTAGCAAGGTTTCTAATCAGTCTCCTTCTCAGCCCACTCTGGCTGCCCTGCCACTGGAAGGCAGCCACCAGTTACATTAGGTTGGCAGAGAAGCCAGTCCCAGGCTGGGGGTACACTGGTCTTCTCCCCACCCAACCAGCAAGAAGGTGTTGTCATACCCATTTTGCAGATGCAGCCTGGCTCTCCTGCCCTGCTCCCGGCAGCTGAATGCACATTGCCCAGGTTCCCAGAGGGAAAGCCAGTGAGTAAGCCTGTGCACACTGGTGCTTGTGGAAGAGCAGGCCAGTCTGCCTCTCATGTCTCCACCTACTCCCCCAGGGGAAGCCTTTTAAAAGTGCTCCATCCAGACGCCCAGTGTCACCCTCTTTCTCTACCAGCCTCCTCCTGCCCCAGTCCCAGGACCTCCAGCCTGCAGCCCACTCCCAAGGCACTTCCTGCTCTGGTGCCCAGCTCTCCTTGGCTCATTTCCCGCTGGACACCGTGCCCAACATCCATTCCCTGAGCTCTCCCTGCCAAGCCCCTCAATCAGCACTTAGGCGCATTAGCTGATCTGAGACAACCCCAGGAGACAGGGGCACTGGGGATCTCACTGTGGAGGGAGGAAGTTGAGGCCCAGGACCAGAGTAGTGGGGTGGGGACTCTACCCAGGCACAACCCATGAGACTGTGTTCATACGACCAAGCCCTGTGATGCCAGAGATAGGGGGGTCTGCCAGGGTGGTGCCCGCCAGTACCACCTTAATGGGCTTTATGTCCCTAGCTAGGCAGGGCCTGTGTGGGTGGTGGGTCCACCAGACTGTGGCTGGAATCAGTTCTCAATGCTCTGCACTGGGCGGGCCCCTGGGAGGGGAGGGCCTTGAGGATGTGTTAGGCCTCCACCCCTCTGCTCCATGGGGCTGCAGCTCCTGCTTCTGGGGAAAAACACCAGACTGGGCTGGCCAGGCTCCCCAGGGAGCTTCCCAGGAGACCTCCCAGCTGGGCAGGTGGGAGGGACTCACCCGATGCTGATGCACAGTCCAGGGGAAAGAAATCACTTCTGGAGGAATCCCCTTCCCCAGCCTACCCTTCAGCTCCCTGCCCCACGCCCAAGGGCTCCTCACAGGGGACGAGGCAGAGCCAGCAAAGGGAATCCTGGGTGTCCTGGGCCAAGCAGACAAGCACCAGTCAACTCTGGCCTCTTCAGCCAAGGCATCAGGGCCATGCCTGGGCAAGGCAAGCCCACCCTTGCCAGCTCCCTATACCCACTCCCAGGGCACAGCAAAGGCCACAGGGGCTTGTGAAGATGTGGTGAGATCCCTAACTTCACTCTCAGCTGGGAGTCCAGTCCTGTCTGGGTCCTTCCCCCCTCCAAATGATCTGTACTGGTGTCTTCAGCAGTCCAGATGGAAAACAGATGTCCCCAGTACTACACACTGGCTCCAGGGGCCATTTCAGAAGTTTGCCCTCCCTGCCCCGACTGGAGAAATACACAGTCCAGTGGGGCTGGCAACCTGGGGGGCCTGGGAGGGGCTCACAGTCACTGCAAGGGGCCCAGCCAAGGGGAGGCAGGGCACAGCCAGGGACGGATGCCTCACAGTCCTTCCTGGCCAGCAAGGAATCTCCTCCCTCCTCCCCAATTCCAACACTGACAGGAAATGGAAACAAAAGGCAAAAGCCCCATCAATCACGTTGCAGCAGGGAAGACTGAGGTCAGCAGAGAGAATCTCTCAGCAGAAGACCCTCCTGCACTCAGACAGGCACCCAGAGAAGACCCACACGCGGGTACAGCTTTCCAAAGTGGAGGCCTTGGCATCTACTCCCGGGACGCTGGCCCCTGGGCCTTCCTCTAAAACCCCCCAGAATCCCTCCTGGGGGCGAGGCCAGGGCTGGAATCGGTCTGAGAGTGGAAAGGGAGATCAGGAAACGGGGACACCATGGTGCAGGCACCCCAGCACGCGGGACACCCCAGGCACCGTCAACTCCTGTCGTGCGCCCCGCCCCCCCAAGGGCTGTTCCCAATGTGGCAACAACAAACTGGAGAGTGAGGATTGGACTGGGAGAAGAGTGGGGCGGACAAACCCAGAGCTCGGGCTGCGAGTGCGCGTCCCCCTATCTAGGGGCGGTGGCCCAGATGAGCTCATGGGGGCGGGGCGCCAGAAGACCCGCCCTCGAGCCCCCCCTTCGTACCAGCGAAGCTGGATGGCCCCGAAACGGCAGCCGGGGGCTGCGCGGGCTTCTCGTCGGCCGAAGGGCTACCGAGCGCCTGGCTCTCGGCCGGGACCCACCACACGCGTCACCACCACGAAGCGGGAACACACCCGCGGCCCCCCGACGCCCAGTCCGGACCATAGGGTTGGGCCCCGACCCTCAGAGGCCTGACAACTCCGCTTGCAGCCCCCGACCCCGCTGTCTGGGAGCACGGCGGCCCCAGGCGACCCCCCCAACCCAGGCCTGGAGCCCACAGGTGGCGCCGCAACTTCGTGGCCAGCTCTGCGCCCCCAACGCGGGGCCTAGTGTGGCCGCCGGACCTGCCCGCGGAGGGGAGCGTCCCCGTCCCCGCCCCAGCCCAACCTGGCCCGCCGCTCACCCAAAAGACGAAGTTGAAGACGAAGAGCAGGTACTTGATGCACTTGGTGCAGCCTTCCACTCCCATGGCGGCGGGCGAAGGGCGGCCTGCGGGGCGCGGGCCGGTCCTGGACGGCGGACGGGCCGGGAGCGGGGCCTGGCGGGCGGCCGGGGGCCTAGTGGGCTGGGGGGCCGAGGGGCCGGGGCGCGGCGAGCTGGGTGCGGGGTGCGCGGGGCGCGGACACGGGACACGGACGGCCGGGTCGGGTGTGCGGTAGGATCTTCGCCGCTGCTGCGCGTTCGCTGTCTGGCCGGGCGCGCGCCCCGCTCCGCACTGCTTATAGGCCGCTGCGCCCCGCCCCCAGCAGGCCCCGCCCCGCCCCGCCTCCCGCCGCCTGGGCGCCCAGTCCCGGGCGTGGGGGAGCCGCAACCTTGCAGTCGCCGCGCGCGCGCACTTCGGGGGATTTGGGACCTTCGCGCGGCCGGGGCCTGGGTCACAGTGCTGAGAGTGGAAAACGTCCCCGCACTGCTGTCGCTCTGAGCCCCGGAAGGGGCGGCGGCAAGGCAACGCCTGAGGTCAATGTAATGTCTGCCAGGGAGCGCAGCCATTCCTGACGCCTCAGGCACCTCGGACAATCCGGGAGGGCTCCCCGGAGCAAGTGATGCGCCAGCCCATGGCTTTGCAAAGATAGCGCGCTTTGCTCACAGTGTTCCCTGGGGTGGGAATCTGGGTAGGCCTGAGGTCCAAAAGTCAGCGGAGGTGTCCGCATAACAGTCCTAGAACGCGACTACGGACAGCCAGTCCCTTGTCCCATGGAAAGGGTGCCCTAACTTGTTGACCCCAAACACTGCAAGCTCATCCTGGCTGTGCGTACCGCAGGGATGCCAGACCCACGCTCTGGCTCTCCCAGCGCTCCCTGCTTTGGGCTAATGAGGAAGTGGAGGCTGATCCACAGAGTGAGCAGTGCTTCCCTGCCCCCAGATGGAGGAGTGAGCAATGTTGCCCCAGGTCACACCCTGAGGAAGGTTTTTCCACTTTCTCCCCAAGAAAACTCCTGGGCTATGGGACTCACCTGGAGACCACGTGGGACCAGGTCCCAAGAGCTCTCCTGGGTCATCTCAGCAAAAGATGTCCTGCCACTGCCAAGTAGGACCTTCTGCAGACCAGGGAACTCTCCATGTCTGGGTAACTTAACTGCTGGGCACTGGAAGAATGGCCACAAGGAACCGAATTTTTAATCATATTTCATTGTAGCTTAAATTTAGGTAGCCCTGAGTGGCGGGTATCTACCGTGCTGGACAGAGCAGTTCTGTGGTGACCATCTGTAGCCTCTAGTTGTGTAGTTTTCTTGATGAATTTTTAAGTTTGTTTTGTCTTAACCCTTGCACTAGAGCTGCACGCACAAGTTTACACCCAGTTTTGTTTTGCGCGTGTGGCATGCTATTGTAAGAAAAAGAACTAGAGTGTTCACTTGGGGGTTTCCAAAAGGGGGCAGAAGATAGACCAACTTACTGAAGTAGGAAAACAATAAATAAATGAAAGGGGGTGGGAAAGGCCTTGGTGTGAGGAAATGGTCTGGTGGTGTCCCAGGCACCTGCTCTCCTATCATTTCTAGCTGACCCCGAGATGCCTCCCCACAAAGGTGTGGGCAGTATCGTCAGCAGGGAATGTGGGGGGAAGACACCAAACCCGTCCTCTGGGAGTGGGAAGAGGGGCAGGTCCATGCACACAGCGTCCTTGGTCCACCAGCTTCCAAAAGCAGGTCCTGTGGGCTGGCGGCCAGCTTGTTCCATCCTCCCCTTTAGTCATGCGTCAGATATTCAGCAGGTGCATGCTGTGTGCCAGGCACTGGCTGCGGGGGAACCTGGTCTGTGGGGGGCGGACAGGGGTCACACCGCCATATCATTGCTAGGGAGGGAGGAATGGGAGCACCCTGCAGTGTAGGGTCTCTGAAGAGCCAGGAAGGTGCCAGCACCCACTAGACAGGGCTGGGAGGAGCATTCCAGGCAGAGGGGTGAGGCTGGGGGCAACCAGAGCTGGATGCTGAGGCCAGGGTAGGTGGTGAGGCATGGTGTTAGGGCTACATTCTGTCCTGGCTGTAGCAGGGTGACTGGGCCTTCCCAGTCCTGCCTCTGGACCAACTGGGCTGCCTCGGCCCCCAAGTGGAACTCATGACAGGTACGACAAGGCTAGGCTTTGGGGGTGGTGTGGCCACCAGGCAGCGCTGTCACCTATGAGCTCCACCTCTGAAGTGTTCTTCCTCCACCAGCTTGACCTCATGAAGACCTCAGGGGACTCATGACCAACAGTGACATGACTGTGTCACTGCCATTCTGGGGGCACCCAGAGGACATGATTGGACCCTGTGGAGCTTCTGTCCTGGCTCCAGGATGCCATGGACAAACACCCAACTGAGCTGTGTTAGAGGATGAGGGAAGGGGTACGAGGGCGCTTGCCGGGCAGTCATGCCCAAGGGTAGGAGGCCCCTCCCTGGGCACCTCTTCTGGACAGGCCCTGAGGGTCAACTGCCCTGGGGACGTGGGGCTGCTGGGTTTGTCTAGGATTCCTCCACTCCCTGTGACTCTGGGCTGGTGCCTCAGTGTCCCTGTCTGCCGTTCAGTTGCTCCGCAGTGGTGTTGGGCAGGGAAAGGCAGTGACATGCTCATACAGGGCCTGGCCTTGTTCCTTTTTGCCGAGTTTGACCAAGAGGCTCCTTCGCACAGGTCCAGGGGCTGGAGACTCACTGACCCCAAGGAGCGCACATTCTTTGGGGGCGCCATTACAGAACCCTGTGGACATACGTGAAGCCCACCCAGATAGGAACTAGCAAGGGAGTAGGCCACTGTCACTTGTGTTTGGCAGGGACTCAAAGGCAGGTGGGGAGTGGGACAGCTTTATATTTAAAATCCAAAAGGCAATCACAGTAATACACCAAATTAATAGAATAAAGAACAAAAGCCATGTAACCATCTCCATAGCTGAAGGCAAAGCAGCCGGACAAAGCCTAAGGCTCTTTTGTGATGATGACACTTAGTCCACTGGGAACAGGACGGCACTTCCTCCCCCAGTAAAGGGCCTGTGCCACAGCCAAGGCCATACTCAAGGTGAAAGGCTAAATGCTTCCCCCTGAGGTCAGGGACAACACCAATTCTAGTCAACATCATGCTGAAGGTTCTGGGCACAGACATTGACACGGAAAGGTGCCCATCCTGGAGAGGAAGAAGTAAAATGCTGTGTTCTGAAAATTTGCGTCCTCTGCACATATGTTGAAATCCTAACTCCTAGGGTGATGGTGTTTGGAAGTGGGGCCTTTGGAAGGGGATTAGGTTATAAGGGCAGAGCCCTCACAAATTGGATTATTGCCTTCTTTAAGGAGACCCTACAGAGACCCCTGGCCCCTCCTTCCACTGTGTGAGGACACAGGAAGAAGACTGCCATCTGTGAACCTGGAAGCAGCGCTCACCAACTCTAGAGTTACCAACTCTATCAGCCTGCAGAGCTGCAGGAAATACCTTTCTGTGGTTTGAGAGCTGCCCAGAGCTGCAGGAAATACTTTCTGTGGTTTGACAACTGCCCAGTCTGTCATATTGTAGCAGCCCAATTTACAAGGTAAAACGTAAAACTCTCTGTTTATCACATATGCATATAGAAAATCCTAAGGAATACACTAAAAAGCTATTACCACTAACTGTGTACACCAATGTGGCAGGATACAAGATTAATATACAAAAATCAATTTCATTTCGCCACAGGGTGGCCATAAAGTTTGTGTGCAATTTAAATTGGTGTGCACTTGAACTTCATGGCTACCTGGTATACTAGCAAAAATAAAATGAAGAAGACAATCCCATTCACATGTATAACAATGTAAATAAATTTAACAAAAGTGTAAAATTTGTACACAGAAAACTATAAAATATTGTTGAAAGAACTCAAAGAAGATCTATTTAAATGAAAAGAAATCCCATAATCATGGATCAGAAGATGTCAAAACTCCCACAGTGATCTACACATCCAAGGCAATCTAGAACCTAGCTGGCTTTTTATAAGCTGATCCTAAAATTCATATGCAAATGCAAGGGCCCGAGAATATTTTAACAGTCTTAAAAGAGAACAACAAAGTTTGAAGTCTTAGACTTGCCTATTCAAACTTAATGCAAAGGTATAGTAACCAAGGCAGCGTTGTACCGGCAGAGGGGCAGATATATAAATTCACAGAATACTCCAGAAACAAACCCTCACATGATGACTTGATTTTTGACAAGGGTATTAAGAAAATCCAATGGGGGAAAAGAATGGTCTTTTCAAAAATGGTGCTGGGACAACTGGATATCTATATGCAAAAGAATAAAATTGGATTCTCCACCTTACACCATCTATAAAAATCAACTCCTGGCGGCGCCTGTGGCTCAGTGAGTAGGGCGCCAGCCCTATATACCGAGGGTGGCGGGTTCAAATCCAGCCCCAGCCGAACTGCAACCAAAAAATAGCTGAGTGTTGTGGCGGGCGCCTATAGTCCCAGGTACTTGGGAGGCTGAGGCAAGAGAATCGCCTGGGCCCAGGAGCTGGAGGTCGCTGTGAGCTGTGACGCCACAGTACTCTACCGAGGGCAACAAAATGAGACTCTTGTCTCTAAAAAAAAAAAAAAAAAATTCAACTCCAAATGGATTATGGACCTAAATGTAAGAGTTAAAACTCTAAAATCCTTAGGAAAAAACATAGAATAAATCTTAGTGACCTTGAGTTACACAATGGTTTCTTATGTATGACACCGAAAACGTGACAAAATAGAAAACAGATAAACTGAACTCAGTCAAAATTAAAAACTTTTGTGCGTCAAAGGACACCCCCAAGGAAGTGGAAAGACTACTGACAAAATGGGAGAAAATGTTTGTGAATTATTATTATATATCTGATAAGGGAATAGTATATAGAACAGGTACGGAGCTCTCACAACTAATTCATCTACAACAAGACAACCCAACTTTGAAAGTGGGCAAATGATTTGAATAGATGTTGCCCTAGAGAAGATATACACGTGGCTGGTGAGCACCCGCCGAGCCACCCAGCATCATTAGGGAGGTGCACATGTGAACCACAGTGAGATGCTGCTGTGCAGTGCTGGGGCGGCCGTGATACAAAGACAACAGTGAGTGTCTGTGGAGGCCTGGAGCAGCCGGGACCCTTGTTCAGCACTGACGGGAAGGCACAATGGTGCAGCCACTTTGGAAAAGACTGGTTGTTTCTCAGAATGCTGGCGGAGTTTCTCACACAGCAGGCCAGCATTGCAGTCAAGATATCTGTACCCACACAGGGGTGCACAATGGGGTGTACTGCGCCACGCTGCCGCCGTCTACCACGTGGATGGACCTCCAGGACACTGTGCTGAGTGAAAGAAGCCAGTCACAAAAGACATGTGTTAGGCTTTCATGTATGTGAAGCGTGCGGAGTTGGCAAATTGACAGGCAGAAAAAGGACAAGTGTTTGCCTGGGGTGCTCGGGGAGGGTGGGGAGTGACCGCTAATGGGTACATGTGGGGTCTCTCTTTGGGATGTTGAAAGTGTTCTAAAATTAGAGTGGCAATGGTCATACACCTTTGGGACTATGCTAAAGACACACTACACTAAGTCTACAGTTAGACTTTATTTTTTTTTGAGACTGAGTCTCACTCTGTTCCCCTGGCTAGAGTGTGGTGCCATCAGTCCAGCTCACAGCAAACTCAAACTCCTGGGCTCAAGTGATCCTCCTGCCTCAACCTCCCAAGTAGCTGGGACTACAGGAATCTGCCACAACACCTGGCTAGTTTTTCTATTTTAGTAGAGATGGGGGTCTCAATTTTGCTTAGGCTGCTCTCAAACCCCTGAGCTCAAGGAATCCTCCTGCCTCAGCCTCCCAGAGTGCTGGGATTATAGGTGTGCCCAGCCTACAGTTAGATTATAAATGGGTAAATTTTATGGTATATAAATTAAAGGTATAAAAAAAAATACAAAAACCCAATAAAAGAAACAGGGAAGGCTTCAGGTGCGTCCTGAGGGAGGCTGGAGCTGCTGAGGAGGAGCCGGCCCCATGTAATTGGTTTGGGGAGAGTGTTGGCTTCCTCTCATCTTGAGCTGGGGGCAGAGCAGGGCACCTGGAAGCCTTGGCTGTGGCCTGACCCTCCCCTGGTTGCCGCAGAGGTGAGGTCTGGTGTCCCGGGCTGCTGCTTCTCCTCCGCACTTGGTGTTCGTTGCAGCACTGTTCATGATTTGCAGAGTCAACGTAAGTGTCCAACGACAAATGAATGGATAAAGAAAATGGAGTATTTGCCAGAGAACTCACTGGCTCTTTAACGGAAAAGGGGTACGTGCACATACACAGCAGAACACTATTCAGCTGCACGGAAGAATGGCATTCTGTCACTCACAGCAGCGTGCATGGGACCGGGAAACACCATTCTGTGTGAAATAAGACACACTCAGAGCAACAGAGCCCACATGTTCTCGCCCATGTGTCGGAGCCAAAATGCAAAAAATCATTGAACTTATGGAGACAGAATAGCAGTTACCAGGGGCCAGGCAGGGTAGTGGGGAGGCGGGGCAAAGTTGGGATGGTCGATGGGTATAAAAATAGAGTAAAAACTAATATTTAGTAGCAAAGAAGGGTGAGTATAGTTAACATCATCTTGGGCTTCTTGTGGGAGTCGGAGTTCTATTGTCACGTGCAATCTGGCCACTGTCCCCTGGCCCAGTCAGTGTCTTATCCCTTGTGTACGCAGAGGAGATACTTGCACGACACTGGGTGATCGGAGGCAGCACTGAGTGCCATTCAGGCCTGGGGTGCTTGTGTAGTTCATCTCCTCTGGGGGCTCATGGATGGCACTGTTCTCTTCCAGGAGCTCCATCCCTGCCAAGTCTCCAGTCTACAGGGGACCGACAGTAAGGAAGTGGACACATCAGTGAAGTGGAGAATTTGTAGCAGGGAAGAGAACAATTTGGGCCTCGCATCAGGACTGAGCCACTGGTCAGAGACAGACCTCTGGGGCCTTTACCTGACACCTGGGGGCGCGTGGGCCCTTCCAGGCCAGAGTGTGGGAGGGCCCCGGGAGCACAGGATGGGGTGTCTGGGTGTTAATGTGGGGGTGCTTGGCGGCTTGGGCGCTGGGGAGCAAGTCGTGGCAGGGCCTGAGTTATGCTTTTAAACCTTCTCTGGTCAAAGGGTAAGAGTGGACCTCAGCGCCAGAAGAGAAGCAGATGGGGTGCCCAAACCTCCAGGAGTTGCCCACTCACACCTGCAGAGGTGGGCAGTGCCCCAGGAGGAGGGTGAGTTAGCAAGTGCCGCGGGCCCCACCCAGGCAGGGTGGGTCATTCCACCCTGAGGGGAGCCCACTGGGAAGGGGCCTACCTACCCACAGACAGAGCAGTGTCTGGAGGGGAGGCCAGGCTGGCACTGCCCAGGGAGGTGGGGCTTTCCAAGTGAGGCAGGTGGTTTGGGCTGGGCACTCCCAGTAGCCAGCCAGGATTGGTGGGTGCAGCAGAGAGAAGGTTCCAGAGTCTTTAATAGCTGCTGTTTCCCATGGCAGAGCAATGGGCTCTTGGGGGCTCCAGGAAGGGCAGTGACCAGGCCAGCTGCAGTGCACCCAGGAGGAAAAGGGAGGTCCTGCTGATGGGAGGGCAGGCCGGGGCATGGAGATGGCCCGCCACATCAGAGCCAGGTGGTGAGGGTAGATGGTTTGGGTTGTTAAGATTAAAGAAGAGGAGTAGCAGTTTCCTGTAGGCTCTGGCTTCCAAATCAATACTGAATAATTGGGAGAGGTGCTGGACAGGCTGAGGCAGACAGGGGCTTCCTGGCTCCTGCTGGCTTTGGGTGCTGGGGAGAGCATGCATCCTAGGGCAGGCTCTGCCTGTGGCTGTGGGCGAGCCTGCAGGAGGGGCTGGGAGGACAGCGGGCTCTCTCCACTTCCCTGCCCCGCCTCTGTAGCCCCTGGCTCCCTGCTGCCCGCCTGCCCTCACCTTGCCTTCTGGGTCCTTTTCATTTCTTTCATGCCTGGTTTTCTTGCTGTTTGGGACGGAACTTGGCATCTTGGACCCTGGGTGGGCACAGCCAGGAGCCCAGCCAGCCCAGAGATTGGGGGAACCACTGAAGCCCCAGACGACTGGGCTGCAGGGGTCAGAGGCTACCCTTCCCCCACAGCCCAGAGATGTGGAAGCAAAACTACAGGGCTCCCACTGCTCGGCCTACCTGGACCAGGGGGGGTCTGTGTCCATTCTGTTCCCTCCTGCATCTGGGGCTTCATTTAGACGGAGGCCTGGCACAGACAAGGGGTTCAACTGACATTTACTAAATGAATGAGCAAAGCCCAAAGTCCCCCATGCTCCTTGCCTGAGCCCAGAAAGTGGCACGGGTCTGGGCTTGGGACCTTGTGTAACTGACCACCTGCAGGACTGGGAAATGCCAGAGGCCCCTCCCCACTTCTTCAGCTCTCCATTTGCCCATCAGGACACCAAGAGATTGTAGCACCGACTCTTCCTGCAGATGTGGCTGACCCAGTGTGGGAACCCCTCCCCAGGGCTGCGAGGAGGCAGAATCCAGACCCCCAGCCCAGCCCAGGACAGCTGCAGCCAGTGGCATCTGCCACCACTTGTTCCTTGGCTTCCTCCCCTGCTGCCCTCCTTGCCCTGCAGTGGTGTGTGAGGTGGGCAGGGTGCTGTGGACCGAATGTATCCCCACAGCTCAGTGCTGGAGGCTTAACCCCCGTGTGTCAGTGTTGTGGGATGGAGTCTTTTGGAGTGGCCTGGGCCATGAGGCTCTGCACCACAGAAGGTCAATATTGCTGTCAGGCTGGGCTCCTCAGCAGGAGCTTGGTCTCCCCTCCTCTGTCTGTCTCTGTCTCTCTCCTTGCTGCCCTCTCTAGCCTTCCATCAGGAGAGGACACAGCCCTCCCAGCCTCAGGACCATCAGCCAATAAATTTATTTGCTTTACAAACTACAGTCTCAGATGCTTTGTTATGGCAGAACACAAACCGAGACAGGCCCCATGGATGTTGTTGTCCTTTGCTGGGGGTCCAGGGAGGTGCCCTGGGTGCTCCCCTTCTGTCTGGACTGATGTGTCCCAGTGAGCTCAGCACAGCAGGAGCTTGGCCTTGGAGTGACAGGATTCAGGACGCGCTGCCCCAAGATGTGACGCTGCGGCAGAAGGCAGCAGATGCAGGCAAGCAGAGGAAGGGACTGCAGTGGTCTGAATGTGTCCCCTGAAGAACACATGCTGGACACTGCATCCCCCCTGTGGCCGTGTTGGGGGCCTTAACATCACCAATGGATGCACGCTGGCCTGAGGGGGCTGGAGCCTGTGAGTTTGATCTCTTGCCTCTCTGTCCTTCCTCTGTGGGAGGACACCGCAATGGTTCCTCTCTAGACGTGGATCTTCCCCAGATGCGGCCCCTTGATCTGGGGCTGCTCAGCCTTAGAATAAATTCCTTTACAAATTACCCAGGCTTCGGCACTCTGCTGTGACAGTGCAAAATGGGCTAAGATGACAGGCCTTGCCGAGTGCCCCCCACCAGCGACCATTAGGCCAGACTGCCTGTCCAGTGACACCTCTGCATCCAGTTGGGCACAGAAATGCATAGCAGTCCCTGCTCCGCTGGGCCCTCCTTTCCCAGGGCTGCTACACACTGGAAGGGCTGTGCTGGGACCCGCACCTCTTCTCTTCTTTTTCTGCCTTTGCTGTGAGGGCATCAGCCTGAGCCCAGGGTCAGGAGGGAGGACCCTACTTCTCCTACGGGAGCTGCGGACGCGGGCAGGGGGTCAAGTGAGGACCTCACAGTTAAGAGGAACAGATCTTCAGTCTCAGGCAGCCCTGAGGACAATGGACACGGTGGAAGGCTGGGTGGGGATGCACAGGGAAGCCTGGGAGGTGGGTGGCTACCATCTCCTCTACTGGCCTGGGGAGCACGTGTCCCCGCCCAGCCAGGTCATGCCCACCTGGTGCCCACCTTGGCGTATGCCTGGTCCTTTTCTCCTTGCCCCCCACACTCTCTGCTCAAGTTCCAGAGACAGCACAGAGGCACATGGGTCACCACTGCTATCACCCCAAATGTGTCAAAGACTGCTGGTCAGACCCAGAGTCCTTCTGCATCCAAGGTCATGTGGGCCAGAATGGGGACATCTACGCACAAGAAAAGGTATTGCCTCACCCCAAAGGGCTGTCATGGAGGCCCTATCTGGTCTGCCCACTGCCCACTCTGGCAAAGTCTGATGCACCTGCTGGTCCGATGCCGTGAGGGATGATGTTTTGGTGTCCCCCAAATTCATGCTGCAGTCCTCACCATCGGTGCCTTACAAGGGGACCTTATTCAGAAATAAGGTCATTGCAGATGGAATGAATTCGGACAAGGTCACTAGCCTGGGCTTTAATCCAGTATGACTGGTGCCCTTATAAAAAGGGGAAATTTGGCCGGTCACGGTGGCTCCCGCCTGTAATGCCAGAACTCTGAGAGGAAAGAGGATCACTTGAGCTTGACAGTTCGAGACCAGCCTGAGCAAGAGTGAGATCTCCCTCTGTACAACTAGCCGGGCGTTGTGGCAGGTACTTGTAGTCCCAACTACTGAGGAGGCTGAGGCAAGAGGATTACTTGAGGCCAGGAGTTTGATGTTACTGTGAGCTATGACACAAGGACACTCTACCGAGGGTGACGAAGTGGGAGGGGGGATTTGATGCATACCGGCATGGGAAGGGTGTCATGTGCCAACACGGCAGAGTTCGGGCGGAGATGGCCGGGGAGGGGCCAGCACAGTTCTCTCTCATGGCTTTGGGAGGAGCCACCCTGGTGCCACCTTGCCCTCGAGGTTCTGGCCTCCAGAACTGTGCGTTACGAGGGTCTATTGTTCAGGCCACCCGGTTTGGGGGGCTTTGTTGAGGCAGCTGTGGCAGGTGAGGACGAATTTTGTGATGCTTGACAAGCAGTGACAGATAGGCCAGACCACTGTGCAGGCATCATTCCAGGACTCAGTGTCCCTCCTTGGATCTGGGCTAGGAGGATTGAGGAGGCTCCAGGGGGACAGCTGTAGGCTTGAGGCAGGGGCTGTTCACCAAACATACAGACGTAGTTTCCTGCCTTACCAGCCAGTGCACACTGCTAATTCCCTCAGGTCCCAGGTGGAGATGCCTGCCATGCCGGCAGGCCTGAACACACCTGAGCACACCTTTGAATTTGTTCTGTGGAGACTGTCTGAGCCTGGGTTCTCTGAGAAAGAGACTCTGAGACAGACCCTTGCCACAGGTAAGGTGGCAGTGCTCTTGGAGACACAGTCTATGTGAGGGGGCAAGAGGTGGGATGAGGTGGAGCCGTGCTGCATCTGCACACAGGTCAGGCTTCTGCCCATGCCAGGGTGCGTGGGGAGTGCATGTGGTCCTAAAGAGATGCCATGAATGGAGGTAAAGGGATGGACGTGCCTCCTTGGCCCATCATTCATTGGGCACAGTGGCTTCCGGAGGTCAGAGCCTCAATCAGGCAGCTCCTGTGGCTGAGGGAGTTTGCAGGGAGGTACACGCTGTGAACCTCAGGCAGTGGGTGACCAGCGCCTCGTTCCTACAGGAGGGCAGCCCCACATAGTCCTCTGTGATGTCGCCATGGGCAGGTATGTGGGACACCCCAGGTGTGAGCGGAGACCTGAGAAGCCAGAAGCATCTCCTTTCAAGTTTGAGGGCTTGAGAACAGGGAAGCACACAGTGGGACTCTCAGTCCAAGGAGCCGCTGGTACAAGTCCCAGCAAAGGCTGGCCCCCTGGAGTTCTGGTGGCCAAGGGCAGGAGAAGATGCTGCCCCAGCTCCAGGGCTGGTCTCTGCCTTTTGCTCCATCCAGGCCCTCAGCTGTCGCTGGTGCCTGCTCACGCTGGAGGGTAGGGGCTGTGCCGTCCTCACTCAGCCACTGGTTCCAATGACTTTCTTCCAGAAATAGCCTCACAGCAACAGCATTTTACCAGGGACCTCGCTGTTGCTTTAAATCCAGCCAGGTCAACAACTAGAATTGATCATCAGAAGTCAGTCCCTTGACCTTGGCACCTGTGCATGTCCTTTACACCATGCCCAGTCTCCCAGTATGCATAAGGCCTGAGCTCCTGCCAGCAGATACAGCCAGCCCGGCTGAGCCCCAAGGGCTCTCACTGTTCTGAGTTCCGCAACTTAAGACACTGGGTACAGGATACGGGAGGAAGAGAGGAAAGGAAAGAAAGCTATCTGCTTAACACACACGTACAGATGTGTTCTTAAAATAGGGAGGAGATGCTTGTGACAGCTAACGCCACACCTGGTGTTTCCAGCCCCCTGCTGCTTGCCCTCTCGTGTCCCCTTCTCTCTTAGCAAGCACCTCAGCTGGCCAGGGGACCCAAACTCTGATTTCCACAGGGTCTGGGAGCCCAAAGTCCTGCCTGTGCTGGGATGTTGTGATTTCCCAGGACCCAGAGACAGGGTGTGGTGATACCAAGAGATATGGTAATACGGGATCCCTGTGTTCTAGACATGTCTTCCTCACCTCCACCGTAGAGCCACTATCTGGCGTCCCCTGGGCAGTCCAGCACCGTGGCTCCCCCTCACCTGCCAGCTCAGAGCTGGAGGGGCCCAGAGTGGCTGGTGCCACCTTAACTTCCAGTTCAGTGGAGTCCTGTGTCTCTGGGAAGCTGCACTCCCCTGTCCGGGACTGAGGCCTCCAGGCAGCACAGTGTAAGTTCCTGGGGACAGGAAGGGGGTGCTCTGCTGGGGGCGGGCAAAGGGGAGATGGGGGTGCTGCTCCTGTTTCCACTCTGCACTTCCTGGCTGTGGGAAAGGTGGTCTCATATTGGACGCTGACTCAGAGCATGCACAGCCTGCTAGGGTGATGACCCACCCTGAAGTGTTGTTACCTGCTGGTGTGGCAGCTGCACCTTCAGAAGCCTGTTCCACTGTCTGTCAATCCAGCAGCTGCAGGGCAGCAAGGAACGTGGTGGGACCCGTGAGGTTCATGAGTGTGGGCTCCAGAAGATACCTCTGGCTGTGGAGTGGGCTCCTCAGCCAAGCAGCACCATGTGGAAGGCTGAGACTGTCAGTGAGGGGCACTTGAGTCCATACTCGGGAAATTTGTCAGAAGAGTCACTCATAGGAAGGACCAATCCAGCTCCATAGGCCAGCATCTGTCCTGCAAGAACAAAGTTCACCTGTGACAGGGTGAACCTGCCACCAGGCGGCTGGCCAGTTGCTGGGGAGATGGTATCGTCTTGGGGGCTCAGTATTGGCCTCTACTACGGGCAGATGGGGCACTCAGCAGTGGTAGCACCAAGGTCAGCCATGGTGGGGGACATCTGTCCTCCTGAGTCATACCCAGCCTCCAATCTTGCCACCTTGGGCCGTGGCAGGTGTGCTGAGGAAGAGGGCTGACTGTCCACAGAATGGTCGTCCTATATACCTAAGGACTAAAGTCCTCCTCTGCTGAGGTCACCATTTGGTGACCATTCCAGTGGGACACACACATCTTCACACCTTTTGCCCATTCACAGAGGTGTATCCATAGAGATTTTTCCTAAATTTTTTTTGTCACCAATTTCCAATTACCTTATTCGCAAGTTCCTGACCATCCAGCCAAACCATTGGCCACAGCCCATGAATCCATATATTGAATCTGTGTCTGGCCACTTCTCCTTCTAAGCAAAACGCACCACCAGGCACACTGCCCACAGTTCCTTCACTGATGTCCCCAGGGCCTGCTGCTGTCCACATCAGCTGCCCGCGTGCCGTACAGACCATCCGTTATCAGGCTGCAGATATCTCTTCCTCTGTAATTGATTGTAGGGCACCCCCACCCTGCCCGTGCTGCAGGCTGGGAGGGAGCGGGCAGTGCAGAGAGTGTGCTGGCTCCGCGCCTCTGAGCCTCTTCTTTAGGTAATTTGCCCGATCCCTGTGTGCACATCCATTTGATGAGAAGTGCTGCAAAGCATGCCCACCTTCATGGCTCGGTGGGTGAGAGGACACCCAGGTCACGACGGGCCGTCGGCTCACGTCACATGTAACTTGGTGGCCCTTGGTCAAATGTTCAGTGTCTGAGAAGGCCCAGAAGCAGGCCAAGAGCTGCTTCTCACAGGAGAGCAGTTACCTGTGTGTGTGACAGGGTCCACTCCAAATCCCGAAGGCCAGAGCTGCAACTCTTTGTGGGGCTGCCGAAGGCCCCAGCGACATCCCTGGCCTGGTGCAGGCCCTTGCTCCTGGGCTGGGCCACTCTCAGAACCGGCAGCTTCCAGGGCTTGGGGCAGATGGGCAGGCACAACCCAGGATGAGCAACCTGCTGCCCCCAGGAGAGATGCCGCCCCACACTGCGCCTCTTCTCCAGTTGCAGGAGGACCAGATGCAACTGTCCCTTCATCTTAGAAAGGATATCTTGACACTCCCCCCACCACTGGACTTGAAAGACCAAGGTGAAAGACCCCCATGGTTTAGTAGGATCTTTTCCCACCCCTGCCTGCAAATGTCTTACCAGTAAGTCCACGGTGGTTGCCACTTGTCACTCAGTAGGTCCAGTCAGCACTGTGTCACCAGGGAGTGGACCGGCGTGATGCCTCGTGGAAGGGACAGCTGATCCCTGTCCCTGGGAACTGAACCATGACCCAGGGCTGGAGAGCTGGGTGCATTTCCGATCTTGCTCGCTAAAGGGAAACTGCTCTGGCGGGCTTCACGGACAGGGATGGGGACTACAGTGTTGGCAGGTCAGCCGCTGCCCGGCAGGTACCAGGGCCTGTGAACTTGGTCAGGCAGCAAAACCACATGCACCTTCCCGTTCCATCGGTTAAGCTCATGCTGATCCACTCTCCCCGTCCAGCGTCTGTCCGTTCTCCATGCGCCGTAGGAGGGTCGGGTGGAGTGTGGTAGGGGTCTGCAGCCCTGTGTCCTCCGCATCCCCGACGGTGGCGCTGCCCTCTGCAGCCCTCCAGGAAGCAGAGCTGCTTTGCTCTGACCACAGTTCAGAGGTCTCCCTTGTGCCTTTCTGGCCGCGTGGTTGACACCCCCAGGCCAGGGAGCCGGGTGGGGCCCCGTGCAGCTGCCGAGGACAGGCCTGCTCTCCAGAAGGGTGTTTTGTTTGGCAATGGACCGCACAGAGGACGGTGGTCTCCTAAGACTGCACTGTGGCTCACAGACTTCTGTCATCTAGTGACGTGGCTGCTGCCATAAAGCGTCAGCGCCATAACGTGGTGACGTCATAACGTGGTGACGCCATAATGTGGCAACGTCATAACGTTGCGTGTGACGTGTAAACGAGTGTCCTTTGCTGTCCGTCTGTAATAAGCAGTGCAGGACACGTCCTGGTGTGAAGCATCATTTGATGATAACGAATGACCGTGTGGCTGGTTTAGGTACTGGAGGTGCCAACAAATGTACACACGTTAGAAGAGAGCTCATTTAAAGTAAAATTGCCCATTCCCCCAAAGCGTATACATTGCAGGTAAAATGGACCTAAGGACCATGGCTTGATGCCCTTTATCAGTAACAGCAGCTGCAATTCGCCTACAAAAAGTAACACAGATAATAGCGCTTAAAATGTGCATGCTTTGTTGGCCCCCTCTGTATTTACTATTCTGTTTATTATTTATTGTTATTTAGTATACAGCATACTCCTTTCATTTTAAAAAGAGTGAGCTGTGAAACAGCCTCCAGCAGGTCCTCAGGAGGACTCCAGGAGAAGGCCTTGTCGTCCCAGAGGACAGCTCTGCACGTCGCTGCCTCGGCAGCCGTCCAGTGGGACAGGTGTGGATGGAAGGCAGTGACACTGATGGCCCTGACCCTGTGTTTGTTGTCTTAGCCTTCAACAAATAAGTTTAAATAGTTAAATAAAATGTTTTTAATAGAAAAATTCTCATAAATACAGATAGAAAGGTAGAAAATATTTTTGCACGGCTGTACAATGTATTTGTATTTTAAGCCAAGTATTGTGAAAGAGTCAAAAATGTTTAAAAGAAATTTAAACGTTTACAAGGTAAAATAGTCAGAGGCAGTGAAGTTTAATTTATCACTGGAAAAAGAAAAAGTCTAAATAAATTTAGTGGAGCCTAAGTGTGCAGTGTTTATGAAGTAGACCGTTGTGCACGGTGACGTCCTAGACCTCATGTCCACTCGCCTCTCATTGAGCCACACAGAGCAGCTTCCAGTCCTGCCAACTTCATTCACTAGGTGCCCTATATGGAAGTATCATTTTTTACCTTTCATTCCATACTTTTTACTGTACCCTCTCTATGTTTAGGTACATTTAAATGTACAACTACTTAGCACTGCCTTACAATTGCCTAAGGTATTCAGTACAATGAATGCTGTGCAGGGGCATGGAAACAGTACACTGTACCAGGGTCTCCAGCCCTTTGGGCCACACATAAATACTAACACTAATGAAGCTGATGAGCAAAAAGAAAAAAAAAAGGTTTGGGTGTAATTTTTGTGATATCTGCCCCCATACTTAAGCGGGGAAGTCCTCATGTAATAGTCCTAATTATGCAGCAGCCTGTTCAGAGAGTCTTAAAATCATTGAGCAGGTTTCCAGTTTGCGATTACTCATACGGAAGATGAGCTTATATAAGTAATAAAATATCTTTGTTTTTTTTTGAGACAGAGCCTCAAGCTATCACCCTGGGTAGAGTGCTGTGGCGTCACAGCTCACAGCAACCTCCAATTCCTGGGATCAAGAGAGTCTCCTGCCTCCGCCTCCCGAGTAGCTGGGACTACAGGCACCCACCACAATGCCCGGCCAGTTTTTGGTTGCCAC
>CAUYRH010011309.1:0-46844 GCA_963574655.1 Perodicticus potto | reverse complement strand
GCTGCAATGAACATTCTTGTACAGATGTCTTTGTTGTAGTGTGATTATGCAACCGTAAAGAAAGATGGAGACTTTACCTCTTTCGTGTTTACATGGATGGAGCTGGAACATATTCTTCTTAGCAAAGTATCTCAAGAATGGAAGAAAAAGTATCCAATGTACTCAGCCCTACTATGAAGCTAATTTATAGCTTTCACATGAAGGCTATAACCCAATTATAGAACAAGAATATGGGGAAACAGGCATGGGAGGGAGGAGGATGGGTGGATGGAAGGTAATTGGTGGGATCACCCCTACGGTGCATCTTAGAAGGGTGCAGATGAAACTTACTAAATGCAAGATACAAATGTCTTCATACAGTAACTGGGAAAATGCCATGAAGGCTGTGTTAAACAGTTTGATGGAAATATTTCAGATTGTATATGAAGCCCCATGATTGCACTAATGTACACAGCTATGATTTAATAAAAAAAAAAGCTAAAAAAAGAAATCTATATCTATGCTAGATATAGTAAGTGGTTGCAAATTTTAAGAAATCTTTTTAAAGTCATTTATTTTCACTACCAAATCAGAGTATACAGGCAAGGGCAACATTTTAAGACATACTATAAAACTAAAATGCTTAAAATAGTAAGTGCTATATAGTTAGGTTAGAAATATATGCTAGTTATAGATAAGCATTTGATATATTACCATATGAAAAACATTTTAAATAAGTATCAATAAGAAAAAGTCAATAAATGGCTAAGTGATAAGTGTCTAAAGGAAATGAAATTTATAATGTTATCATTATCAGTTCAATAAATATTTAGTTAAACACTTGAGTATTTCTAAACTACCAAATATTAAAATTCAGAAAACAAAGAAAACACATGGAAGAATAAATTATAGGGGTGAAAAAAAAAACCAGACATTATTTCTAGCAAATAAAACAAACAATATAGCTTTGCATTTCCTAAAGAATTTCTAAGAACTGGAATTATTTTAAAACTGTGGATAAAGACATGAAGTGATAATTATGAATAATATAATTAATGAATATATAAAAATGTGTAACCTAACTTGTTTTTAAAGAAATGTAAATTGAATTTACAGTGAATATCTGTTTCTAATCTCAAACTTCTCAATGATTAAAAGATATACTTACTATGCTTTGAATGTACCTCAAAAATAATTTAGTTAATGATCTTTAAAAATGTTCATGGCACACCTAAGATCCTCTCCCAGCACACTGGTGGAAAATCAATGCTGTAGCTCTTAAATTATCAAATAAGAACTTAACGCTATGTATAAGACAAGATATTTTAAAAGCAAAAATAGCTCCAACAATGCTTTTTCCCAATAAAATCTAAAATATCAATGAGGGCAAAAATCAAAATGACAAAATGTCTTATAAATATCCCCTAGTGTTTAACCTCAGGCAATTCTTGAGAAAAAGTAGCCTCCTGACTTCCCAGGAGATATAAGGGCACAAGATCATTGAAACAAATAAAAATAAACATCAACCTACTATATGCTTTTACAATCAATCCACATTATGATTTATCTCATACTACAAGATAGACTAAACATAGAAGACAAATGCATTTTAAAAAGTACAACTCATTCATCTGATTACATTTCCCAGTTTGTCAAAGACAAAATATCTCTGCATTTCTTTGCCATAAGCACTATTCCTGAGACACTCAGCTTTTAGTATTTAAATCAAAATTTGAATAATCAATATTCATCACTGTCACTTATTATTGTAAGGTAGATATAGCTTATTCATCTCATTTGACAAAGTACATTTTTCACCTGACCTCTGCAATCCTTAAATAATGTTTTATTTGAAAACACTTGTAGACACTATTCAAGAGTAGAGATATCTACCGTTCTTATTCTCAGGACATGATCACAATAAAAAGTCCTTCACTGGGAGGATTCTAGTTGTGTTTCTTGGATCACAACAGTTCTGTAATCTTTAATAATTTAGAATTCGGGTTATATCTTTTCTCAGTTTTTTTCTTCTTTCACCTTTGTGGCTAACCATTTGATTGCAATGACAAAGTGCAATCAGGATATAAATTTATTTTTAGTTATTATGCAACAGAATGGGAAATTTTGTCTAAAACATCAAATAAATATTTTAAATTTTAAAATTGGAGGAGATCTTGAAAGATGTTTTTACCCACTTTTTACCTCACTATGATTTTCCAAATTGGCTACAGCTAATTAGAGGAAGAGTTCTAACAGAAAGTCCAAATTTCTTGATTCATTTTCCATGTTTGCCTTATCAAGGAAATAATTTATGAACTTTAATTGGAATTTTCTATATGACTTTTAACTGATCTTCAAATTGTATTCCATTACTTAAAATAATGGGATAATTAACATCCATAGGAATTGCTTATCATAAGTGACAGTTCAGCATGCCCGTGTATATGGCGCACACGTAAGGCATGTGATAAAGTCTTTGTGAATCACAACACTCTATTCTGTTCTCAGGATTCTCAGTTGTAGGCATATGTGAAATTCCCAGTCTAATAACAGAGTGATTTAATAATAGAAACCCTCAAGCACTTTAGATACAGTCTCCCCTCGGTGTCCACAGGAGACTGGTACCAGGACCCTGTAGATACCAGAATCCCAGGATGCTCTAGTTCTTTATACAAAATGGCGTATTTGCATATAACGTACTCACCCTATCTCCTGTACTCTAGTCTCCTCTGCGTTACTCATAATACCTAATGTAATGTAAATGCTATATGATAGTTGTGACACTTTATTGTTTTTGATTGTATTAGTTTTTACTATTTTTTCTTTTATTGAATAAACTCAGTTGCTTGTCAGTTGAATCATAGATGCAAATCTCTGCATATGGAACTCCTAAATATGGAGGGCTTCCAAAACATCATAAACTTAATAGAAGGGAAGATATTTTTGTTATAATTTTTATCTTTATATTTTGAATAAAATATATTATGACATTTTATTAATATGAATATTTATGTCCTAGAACTTCTATCTAAAATAATAGGCAAGGAAATGATTATCATAGCAGCCCATATAGCCTATGGCTAGGAGGAGTGAGAGTTATAAGAAATACCTGTATAGCTTAATAATGGAACACTTTGGTGAAAAAGGCATGGAGAAGGATTTAGCTCTCCTAACAAGCATAAGATGAGAGCAGTGGTGAATTGGCAGTCTCTACACCTGTGGTGTTGAGAGGCACGAGATCAGCCTTATATTAGGCTGGAGGAGCAGGCAGTCGGGAGCATGCGCATTCTATCACCGACCCCGCTCGCTCTGACTCTGTCTCCTCTCCTGCCTGCAGAACACCAGCACGGCGTCTCTCTGCTGAAGATCACTAAGATCTGCTAAAGACTAAGGTCTGTCTATTCTAAGACTGCTTTACTCTAAGACTCTCTCTCTCCTGCTGAAGTAGATAGTCCTCAGGCACCTAAGAGAAATTGTGCTTGAATAAGGTAGCTTAGCAGTCTAGTTAAGCCAGACCCGAAACCTGGCCCGTTCTGGGCCCCGACAGTTTATTGTGAAGTATTGGTTTTTTTCTTACACATTATACATCTACATGTATATTTTTGAGGTGTTAGGAAGAAGATATTAAGATTTTTTTCAGGAGTTGGGGTGGCGCCTGTGGCTCAAAGGAGTAGGGCGCAGACCTCATATGCCAGAGGTGGCGGGTTCAAACCCAGCCCTGGCCAAAAACTGCAAAAAAAAAAAAAAAAAAAATTTCAGGAGTATTTCAACTTTACAACATCCCAGTTAAAACCAAGGCTTAGAGGTCCTCATTTTGTTACCCTTTTTTGTCTTCTGAATGTAGACCATTGGTGGCTCATCATTTATAAAACACTGACAACCACAGGTTTATAATAATTTAGCTGTTAATTGCTTTGGCTGGAGATTTTCTGTTATGAGTGTAGAATACTACATTTCAATGATACAATTTTTTTGTTTGTATTCACTATTTGCGTGCAGAATGATTTTGAGATGAAAATTGAAGGCTTCTAATTTTATGCAGAATGACAGCTATGTATTTCCATAAATGTATGAGCATTTTGACATGAAGCTGTTATTTCTCATCTGAAGTCATAATTGTTCAGCATGAAAGTAGGCTATGAGAATGAATAATAATAATAATTTGCCTTTTTGAGATCATGGCAATAATAGGCATAATTTTCAGAGCTGCGTATAAGCAAAAGGAACTTGTCTGTAGGCAGTATGACAAGGTGACTGGGAGAAGAAGATGTGAATTGCTCATCTTTGCAGCCATCTTGCCTCTCTGACCTTTCTTTCTGGATAAGTGTAGGCTCTAGCCAGGTACCTGCCAGTGCTCTACTAAGGATGGTGACACGGAGCCAAAGAGAGATTACGTGGGAATCCCAAAAGGTTAATTCCTTTTATTATAAATTTCAATGGCATGACCATTTAGTTGTGACATGTCGTTTTTAAAGCAATCTGCTCCTTTTAGAGGAGTCCATTTCTCTGGGTTATCAAGAAGTAAAAAGTGTTTTTTGTTGTTGTTAAATGATGTTTTAAAATCCCATCCAATTTATGTTAAAGAAGGTACCTAGGATGGTTAAGACTGAAAGACAGTGATACATGAAAAGAAATAAAAGAACACAGCAAACACGAGGCCTGTCAACAACCATGATAGTTATTTGCCTGCCAACTGCAGTAATCGGGACTGGTTGTACTGGTCGAGAAAGCTGTTTAATTCAGATGCATCCTATAAAATACACATACTTCAAAAGAGATACGGTGCATAAATTCATAGTTTAAAAAATAACACCAACATCTCCAATGCTGAATTACTAAAAAAAAAAAAATTAAATTCTTCACGTTTATAGATGTGATAAATAATGCAAAAGATTATAGAAGTCGATAGAGGTTTTGCTAAATATAAAGGACTTTTTGTGTATATTCATATCAGTGTATATGTGCGTGCATGCATGTGAGCGTGCGTGTTTAATAGGAAAAATTCTCTGAGTAAGTTTACGTTCTGAAGCATTTTCTGGTGACCCAGTAATCACTTTCAGTTCCCCACTTCACTGTTAGGAGCATATAGTAGGACTCTGAAATTCAGACATTCTCTTTTTGATTCCATATGCTTTAACCTGGACTATAAGAGGAAGTTCCCTTATAAAAGCAAAGGCATGACCATTAGCTCAGGGACTGTTTCTCCTCTGTTTGCATCGTCATTCCGAGTCATTTCTGGGACCTTTCCTTCAGTTGTTTTTAAGCTAATGGTAATGCCTTAAGGTTTGTGCAGAAAACCGACACATGCTTGTCCAATTCCAGGGTGACCCACAGAGTGCATCTGGGATCACACACAGTCTGTGCCTGAGGTACCAGAGATCTCTTCAGTTCAAAATTTAACTGGCCTTATGGATATTGCATTAACATTGTGCATGCAATGTTCAACGGCCTCGCTCTTGAGCCCTTCCCTGACTTTAAATGAATACTTTCTGGTGATATAAACGTGTGGAAAGGTGGTCATTGGTATAAACCTGGAGAAATACAAGGAGATAGCATTGGAAGAAAATTGTTCCTGCACTCTGATCTTAAAGGAAAATTGATTTATTATTATGAAATAACAAAGTACTCTTAAAGCTAAAACCTTTTTTGCCCTACTTTAACCTGACAAAAAGGTTTACTTCCCAGTTGTAAACCCATCTAGAGCATGGCCTCTAATGGAAAATCTGAAAGCTGCTTTGCACATGGCCTTAGGAGCCACTGCCCCAATAAAAGGCTTCATTAAAATACAGCTCAGATCTGTGTGCTATGGCAGTGTTCCGCTCCAAAGTGAAACAAAAATTAGTTGCACCTGTAATGAGAGTTCAATTAAGTGATCTTGTGGAAAAAGCTAGGAGGAAATTAAATATTGAATCCTTCAGCACTGAGTGTTCATCTTGAAAGGAGTCATGTATGGACCGAAGAGAAAAGAGTGGAGATTAGCAGATAGGACTACGTGTGTGTGTGTGTGCATTTTTTTTAACAGTGAAATAGCCCTTATTCAACTAAGGTACATGTTGTTCTTTGATGAAATAGGATCATATAAGACTGCACATTCCATGTAAGACAGAGATGCTGAGGTTGGCAGGCAGTGCCGGGAAAGCACTGTGCGCTATTGCTCAAACTATTGATCACATGCAGTATCCTCAGTCACGGAAAGTAGCAAAGACTCACCCTCATCTCCCAGCCCCCACCTGGGAGCCCTGGGGGCTGATAACATACCTCCTTTGATTTTCTAACCTGATGTGGTATTTTGTCAAATTTTCAAATTATCTGCATAATCAGAAAATCAATTAAGATATTTATGCAGCAAAATATTATCACATCTCTTTAGAGTATTGTGTCTGTTCAAAGTGCGGCCCTAAGATGTTCTTCTTTCCATGTGTATTATCCTCCTTTGCCCAGGATGTTTCTCTGCCCCATGTTTCTTTGCCCAGGATGTTTCTCTGCCCTAAAGGCCTGGCCTTTATCTTTTCTTCTAAAATATCCAACCATTTTTTCCTAGTTGAGACATCCACAGACCTTGAACAACAAAGATGATTTATTCCTGGCCACTGCCCAGGACCATTTGCCAACCACCTTAGCAAAATTCTGAAACTTACCAGGGCAGGAGATATAAATGGCCACCACTGAGGGGTCCTTGAGACAGTTTTAAAATTCATCATACTCAAATGTTTGAAAGACTAGGACTTTCTCATACTCTGTGCTCAGATGAAATCTAATTATACGGTCCCTAAATAAACCCTCCAGCTCTGTCCTAATCAAGTCACGGTAATGCCCATCATGCAGAAAAGACAAAATTGCTTCTAGCACATTGCCTCATACCTCGCAGTGAGTAATAAATACTTGATGAATGGATATGCAGAAAAGGGCACTAAACAGCAGAATGCATTTCTATAGTCAAGGTCAGAGAAATTATGTTTCTGGAAACAGGAGTCGCCCAAAAGTAAGAATCACGAGTCACTGTTCTACTTAACTACATAAATAAAATGGTTACCTTTATCATAGAATCTTGATACTTGAGAGAAATCATTTATCTTCACTCATATTAACTTCTATTAAGTGTTTTTCATGTAATTAAAACAGTAAGAATTTTTCACACGTATTTAAATACTTTTTGAAATTTATTTTTATATATTTTCATATTCCCATTTTTGGTTTGAGCCTGTGAAAATACACTACATATGACCTCACCTCTAATATGTAACTTCTGTATCAGATACGTGGAGTTGGAGGAACAAAACATTATTAAAATTTTCCTGTACACATTGTATGTATGTCATTTTCTTTAAACGTTCACAACAGTAGTTAGGTAAACCTCAGTATGCGCAGTGTATAGATGAGAAAACTGAGTCTTCAAGGGTATTTCACTTTTGCGGGCTAATAAGTGTAAGCACCATTTTCAGAACCAGGACATGACAAAGCAAACAAAGAAAATGACGGATAGGAAATGAGGAATAAGAGAGTGTATTGAATTAACATTTTTACACCATAGACTGTAACACTTGCCATGCTTTCTCATTGCTGGACACTTGTGGGGATTCTACTCAGCAGTGTGGTTCAGGAGGCCCTGGTCAGGAAATAGTGTAAGCTGTACCGGGAAAAGAAATGGGGAGTCCCAGAGAGGTGTGCCAGGACCCGGACTGGGCTTCAGACTGACGTGGGAGATACACTGTCCTTGACAGCCACCCTATAGGTGGAAGTATTGTACTACCTTGGAGATTTGGGGAAGCATTTTCCTTTTTCATTTTTTAATCTCTGAAGTTAATCTGTAGCATGATGAGGTATAACCTGTGCCCTTGTCTCCTGTATACCTGCTAGTTAAATTGATTTTTGAGTCATCATGAGTAAGAGAAAGCAGATATTTCCTTTGGAGGCCTCTTGAGAAATCAGACCCCCAAAACCAGGAGTTCTTTGCTCATCATATAGATGTCTCATAAGTACCTTAAACCCCAAGTGCTAAATTGAAAGTATTTTTAACCCGTGGTTACCAGTCTCTCTTTTTTGATTTTCTAATTAAAGATACTCAAGGACTTAGTCACCCAGCCCAGAAATCTGAATGGAAGAAGCCATGGGAATGCCATGACACAGTGGTTGGACATAGATTTGGAAGTGAGTGGGTCAGTTGTCAGGGTTTAGATTTCAGCTCTTACATTAACAGCATGACTTTATGAAAGTTACTTTATCTTTTGAAGTCTCAGTTTTTCATCAATAAAATGGAGGCAATAGTCATAACTTTCTCATAGTATTATTATGAAGGCCACGTGACACAGTCCAAGGAAAGGGCTTAACACAGTGACACAAATTAATTATGGTGATGACCCCGTGATTAATGATGATTCTTAACATTTTGCTGAACTATCCTTCACCCCAAAGATCATCAAATCCTGCATACTCTAACCCAATCCTTTCAGATCGTCACTTCATGTCTATTACTTAGGCCCTAATTAATTTTTGCATAATTATTATTGCATGGGCTCTAACCTGTTTATTTACCTCCCACTTAACTCACTTTTGTTTGTCCTTCTTGCTGCCCTAGAAGCATAAATACAATTTTGTTCTCCTCTGCTTAAAGTTCTGTAATAGTTTTTCTGTTATTTATAAATCCCAGACTTCTTTTTATGTCATAGCAAGTCTTGCATAATGTGGACCCTGTTTATCTTACAGCATCTTTGGTCTCCTACTACTCACATCTCTTATTCCTATTCACCTCTTCAGGCCTTCACTTGTGTCATTACTTCTGCCTGAACAGCCCCACCAGTATGTGTGATTTCCAAATTGGTATTCACTATTTCAGATCCCATGAAGAGCCTCCACCGCCTCTTTCCTGCTGTCTCTTAGGGGAGCTAGTTGCTTTGTCTTTGATGCCAGCTTGGGTCTCATCTAGACCTCTGTTATAGCACTGATCACAGAGTTTGTGATGATGATGATTATTATTATTACCTACCTAGTGTAGTCCTCTGGAGGCCAACATAGAGCACATTGTCAAGCAGAAACCTGAGTGGAAGCCTTAAGGAGCCAGTGGGATATAATAGTGACTCGCCAAAAGGGACAGGAGGAGCACAAGCTAAGTGCCAAGCATGATTCATCTCTTGAGATTCAGCTTTACAGGAAAGGAAGAGTCATTGGTAGCTGGCATGATTTCCAATCCCCAGGGGTAGAGGAAAGGGTCTTTAAGACATTTGTTCTCCTTGTAAGTTTATATAAATTGACCCCTGTTCTTTGATGTTTATTAGAGACATACTTTCATGGATACTTTGGGTTATACATTGTATGTGTTTTCTACTGCTGCCATACAAATTATGACAAACTTAGTAGGAGCTTAATCTAACACATTTATTATCTTGTAGAGGGATAATTAAAAAGTCTGCCACAGGTGTCACTGTGCTAAAGTCAGTGTGTCAACAGACTGCATTCTGCACTGCAGGCTTTAGGGAAGGATCTATGGCCACGTGTTTGGGGGCTGTTAATGTAAGGTTCTTACAGTTGTAGAGCTGTGAGAGGCCGTCCCAGCTTCAAAGAGAGGCCTTCCACACTCACTTGATTCCTTCCCGCCTTGTTGCTCACACATCTCTCTGACAACAGCTTGTTTAAGGACTCGTGAGATTAGATTCGACCCAGCCAAAAACCATGTGTATACGGTTCCTCTTGCCAAACAAGTCAACATATGCGCAGGTTCTAGAGATTAAGGCATTGTCATCTCTGGGGGAATTATTCTGTCTGTGATACATAGGACCAAATTATTACTGTGCACCTGTTCCTTCTTGAATAAAAGTCCCTCTAGCTCTGGGAGGTGAGGTATCTCTTTTCAGTTTGAGTCTTGGGTGCCTAAAAGAATTAGAAATAGACTTACATTTCTAGTGTAGCAAAGATTTGGCATTGCTTGGGTGAGTTCCTCATGCCCTGAGAAAGCATTTACTTCCATAGTACTTAGGACTTCATTTGACATTTGTTAGTATGATTTTACCAAACCTCTGGGATAAAGGGCGTATATGCCCTATTAGCATGTGCTCTCTGGCATTACTTTTCCTTTTTCATCCTTTCCATCCCACTTGCTCTATGGACATTGGCTTGCTTCATCACAAGCTCCAGACGGCCCTGCCATCTCTCCCTCTCAAGGCAGCCTTCTTACCTAGCAATGCTCCCGCAATCCCGCTTCCACCCAGTCTCTCAATTCTTATTTAATTCTAATACATTCTCCCTCACTTGCCACACTCCCTTTTCCTCTTCTTTGAATTTGACTGTCAGTGAGTGATCACAATCTGCTTGATTCCCAAGCCTATTAAACACATCCCATCAACTCCTCCCTATAAACTACTCTTATTTCTTACCCAAGATCCTCTCTAGGAGCCCAAAACATCTTCCGTCAGAACCAATGTTCTTCATCCAGAAGCAACTATCTTCCCTTCTGTATTTAGCTACTTTCTTCTTGAAACTCTCTATTCTATTGACCCCATTATTTTTTATGTATTTTTAAAATTCTCATCATTTTGTTTACTTTTTTGCCTCACAAAGAGATTCTTCTAGATTCACTTTCACTGCTTTTTCTTTCTACACAATCCTAGTAGAGACCATCTCTCAACCAACATCCTGATGCCTTTGTAATAAAATCATGGAATGCCTACTACTTCCTAAGCAACTATCACATTAAATTAAGGTCCTAAAATGTGTTATCTTCCTTTGAAGTATACATTTCCATAAGCTGCTATCTTTTTTAGTTTTTGCAAATCTATCTTCTTTTATTGTTGGGGATTCGTTGAGGGTACAAAAAACCAGGTTACATTGACTGCTTGTGTCAGATAAAGACCCCCCCCATAATAGTGTTCCATCCCCAGAAGGTGTACCAACCCCCTGCCCCCATGATACTCTCATCCCCTCCCTCCTTCCCTTTCTCTGGTCTCCCCATACCCTGCCCCCCACCCTGTGCTAAGTCATTAATTGTTCTCATATCAGAATTGAGTGCATAGGATTCTTATTTCTTCATTCTTGTGATGCTTTGCTAAGAATAATGTGTTTCGGCTCGGCGTCTGTGGCTCAACGGGCTAAGGCACCAGCCACATACACCTGAGCTGGTGGGTTTGAATCCAGCCCAGGCCCGCCAAACAACCATGACGGCTGCAACCAGAAAATGGCCAGGTGTTGTGGTGGGCATCTGTGGTCCCAGCTACTTGGGAGGAGAAGGCAAGAGACTCGCTTGAGCCCAGGAATTGGAGGTTGCTGTGAGCTGTGACGCCATGTCACTCTATCCAGGGTGACAGCTTGAGGCTCTGTCACAAAAAAAAAAAAAACAAAAGAATAATGTGTTTCACTTCCATCCAGGTTATTACAAAAGATGTAAAGTCTCCATTTTTTTTAGTGGCCGAGTAGTATTCCACGGTATACATATATGACAGCTTGTTAATCTATTCCTGAGTTGGTGGGCATTTAGGCTGTTTCCACATCTTGGCAGTTATAAATTGACCTGCTATAAACAGTCCATATGGTAAAAGGATTATTTTTTTCCTTCTAGGTAGATGCCCAGTAATGGGATTGCAGGATCAAATGGGAGGTCTAGTTTCAGTTCTTTGAGGATTCTCCATTCTTCTTTCAAAAAGGTTGTACTAGTTTGCAGTACCACCAGCAGTGTAAAAGTGTTCCTTTCTCTCTACATCTGTGCCAGCATCTGCAGTTTTGAGACTTTGTGATGTGGGCCATTCTCACTGGGGTTAGATGATATCTCAGGGTGGTTTTAATGTGCATTTCTGTAATAATTAGGGACAATGAGCATTTTTTCATATGTTCGTTAGCTATTCATCTGTCTTCATTAGAGAAGATTCTATTCATCTCTCTTGCAAATCTATCATTAAACAAACAAACTGAACTGATGTCTTTTGCAGCTTTATAGAACCAGATACGGAGAGATGTGAATAACTAAGGTTGGATGAGTTGTTGAGCTACTACTGTGGTCTCAGTTACCAACTGGCATGACTCATCCTAACATTAGCAATTTTATTCTTGGAGTGTACACCTAAATTCAGTGACAATTTACATTTTTATCTCATTATGTCTAAGTTAGGTAAAATGTCATCTGTTACTCTCATTTGAATTTAAAACGAGTAAAGCTTCTTCCTCTAACTAGTGAAGGCAAGATAAACAATAGCTATCTTGTAAGAGAAAAGTCCTGTTCACTGCACCGGATAAGCTTTAGGGACTCAGTTCTACAAGTAAGCCACAGATTATTCCTTCTCTCTTTGCCATGAACATCTACCACTCATGTTACAAATCAAAGCTAACAGAGTAGCATGGTGTTCTTGCCCCCTTTACGCTACGTGAATCATTGCTATCAATTTGATTTGCATTCATAAGAGCCATGGGGAGGGGAGAGGTGGGGGGAGGTTGGGGTGGAGGGAGGGTAATTGGTGGGGCCACACCTACGGTGCATCTTAGAAGGTGAAACTTACTAAATGCAGAATACAAATGTCTTCATACAATAACTAAGAAAATGCCATGAAGGCTATGTTAATCAGTTTGATGAAAACAGTTCAGATTATATATATGAAACCAGCACATTGTACCCCTTGATTGCACTAATGTACACAGCTGTGATTTAATAAAAATAAATAACTAAATAAATAAATAAATAAAATAATAACACTGGAAAAATAAAAAAGAATTTATAAGACACACACAAAAGGAATGCATTGCAAGATGATGTCTTAATTGCCATGATTTGATTTTTTAAAAATCCTAATAAAAGTTTCTGTCTTAAATGTAGCTTTTGCTGACATGTATAAATGATAATTTCTCTGGTAGGTGTTCCCCTCATTACAAGTAACAATTCTAAATTTTACTAGTGTCAATACCTTCATTGGTAAGTTATCCTGAAGATGTGGCTATTCTTCTAAGTGAAGTTTCATAAGACTGGAAAAAGAAAGCCCACGTGCTCTCACTATTAAACTGGAACTAATCAGTCAACACCATGTGCACGTTTGCTAGTAAAATGCAATGGAAAGCAAGCAGGTGGCAAGAGCCAGGGGGGGACAAGGAATTCACAGCTCACAGGTACAATACATACTATCTGGGTGATGGGCACACTTACAACTTCGACTTAAATTGTGCAAAGGCAACTCATGTAACCAAACCATTTGTACCCCTGTAATATTCTGAAATTTAACAATATAAAACCAGCAAAAATAAAATAATCCAATATTTTGCAGGCTTCTAGTCATTAAGAGGATTTTATTTATTATAGAAATATACAATATTATGAAAATAAATATAGGAAGGAGGTTTGATTTTCCATTTCCCTTTCAGGTATCAGGAGAAAATTACTATAGTTTCTTAGTACCAGGCAGCGAGATGCAGAGGCCAGCTCATCTCAGTTTAAAAGAGCAGGTACAGAGGAAGTCTTCCCATTCCACATTCAGAGATGTCACATTGGTGGCCATAAATGGGCCATGCTGCAAGTATTCACACCATGGAAATCAGCAAATCAGGACTTCTGTCCCCAGAGAGCTGGTTTTAGCCTTTTTCAACATATGGCTGGTGTGGTGTCTTCCTATACATACAGCTTCCGTATCAATGCAGTAGCTGTGAGCTCTGAGGAGCCAAGTGGACCATTGTTTTTGTCACTGCTGCTGCTATTGTGTGTGTGTTTTACAGTTGACTAGGGACTTGCTCATTTCTGCAGTAATATTGTGACTGTGAATTGTGAGTTCTTTTTTAGTGGTAGAGTTGAGGAACCACAAATAGTTACTGTAATAAACAGACTCTCAGCCACAATTTTCAAGGAGGCCTCATGAACTACATCTGATTAAAGTTGCCCCAGTGACTTTTTAATTTTATTTTTATTTTTTTGAGACAGAGTCTCACTCTGTAGCCTGGGTAGACTAGCATCATAGTTCACAGCAACCTCAAACCCTTGGGCTTAAGTATCTTCCTGAGTAGTTGGGAGGATCTACAGCCACACACCACAATGCCCAGCTAGTTTTTCTATTTTTAGTAGAGACAGGGTCTTGCTTTTGCTAAGGCTGGTCTTGAACTCCTGAGCAAGCAATCTACCCACCTCGGCCTCCCAGAGTGCTGGGATTAGAGGTGTGAGCCACCATGCCTGTTAGCCCAATGTTCCTCAACAAACAACTTTGAGAGAAAAATGAAATTGTCCTCTGGGCCATTCAGATAGAGCTTTAAGAGAATATTGAAAACAATGGCAGCAATAAAAGTGAAGCTGATCAGTGGGATAAGGAGTCAGCATTATTTTCAATAATAATCAAATTATTTGAAATGTTAAATGGCAAAGTAATTCAGGTTAGGGGAGAATAATCAACATATACACTTCTGAGTCTTACAGCAAAATAATACAGTGAAGAAGACAATTCTGTTCCTTCTACTTTTCCTTCAATGCCTCATTCCAGCATTTATCAAACTATTGATATCTAATAGTTTTAACAGAGGCAGAAAGCTTTAGAACAGTCGTTCTCAATCTGTTGGTTGCGACCCACAGGAACTGTATTAAAGGGTTGCAGCTTTAGGAAGGTTGAGAACTACTGCTTTAGAAGTTTTTGTTACATACATTTAACCTAAAATATGGTCTCAGATAACAGAAATTTTATTAACCTAAATATGGAGTCCAAATAGAGGTTGCCTCAATGGATTTTGCAGTGGAAATTAGCACATTAAAAGTTTTTCAAAGTAATTGATAAAAACATTCAGAGAAATCTTTTTCAGAAAAAAAATGAATAAATCTAAAGCAGGTGTCTTTTATGTAATTTTATGTAATTTTTTTGGGAACATAGGCAAATCTTGGCCACCTTTTTTGCAACTTTAAGTTAAGCTAGATTAACTAGACTAAAAAAGGCTGGGCAAACTACCATCAGGAGGCTGAATCTGACCCACTTTCTCATTTATATGCCTCTGAATTAAGAATGATTTTTGCATTTTTAAATGATTGATAAAAATGAAAAGAAAAATATTTTGTGACATGTGAAAATTACAGGAAATTCAAATTTTCATAAATAAAAAAGTTTTATTGAAACACAGTCTCAACCATTCTTTTACACATCTATAGCTATTTTCATGCTACAAAGGCAAAATTGGGTAGTTACCACAAAGATTATGTGGCCTGCAATGGCTAAACTATTTACTATCTGTCCCTTTAAAGGAAAAGTTTGTTTACCCCGGGAGTAAACGCACTTCTTCTCTATTGATGTTTTAATTCCATTCCTTTAACTTGAATGAAATTCAGGATCAACAATTTTCTTAAGGATACCAAATAACTTCATAAATTAATTACGAAATATACAAACAAGGAAATAAATGATGTGCATACAGTCAGCTCAGCTCATGCAGATCACATGTACACACTTCCCCTTTCCTCCCAATCGTCTGCAGCCAAAGACTCTGGAGCAGCCGGTGGATCTTCTGACGCTCCCACCACAACACAGAGGATGAAAGCACAAAGCTCTGAACTATTAAAAAGAGGTTAATAAAGATATGCAGAAAGATCAAGGGCATCCACACAGGGTCAGAAGAGATCAAACTTTCACTCTTCGCAGATGATATGATTGTACATCTGGAAAACACTGGGGATTCTACTACAAAACTCTCAGAAGTGATCAAGGAATACAGCAGTGTCTCAGGTTATAAAATCAACACTCATAAATCTGTAGCCTTTAAGTATACCAACAATAGTCAAGCTGAAAAAACAGTCAAGGACTCTATTCCATTCACAGTCGTGCCAAAATTTCATCTTATTTTGTTTTTCTGCATGCCAAAAACCATAATTTTTCGAATGTATACTTCTAAAATGTGCCCAAGTTTTATGCACTCTGACGTTGCCTCATTTATTAATTCTGAGAGCCTCAAATGACTAGAATCATACAGACCTTCTAGGGCCTGGCCATAGCTTTGGGTGCCCCTGTCACAGTGGAAATATGCATATGCCCTAATGTCATTTGTTCTGCTTATAGGCAAACACAGGTAACCAATTAGGGGAAAAGAAAATAATTATTATATCTCCAAATTAAGAGTAGAGGGCCACCTGTGGCTCAGTGGGTAGGGCACCAGCCCCATATACCGAGGGTGGTGGGTTCAAACCCAGCCCCAGCCAACTAAAACAGCAGTGACAACTGCAACAAAAAATAGCCAGGCATTGTGACGGGTGCCGTAGTCCCAGCTACTCAGGGGGCTGAGGCAAGAGAATCACCTAAGCCCAAGAGTTGGAGGTTGCTGTGAGCTGTGATGCCACAGCATTCTACCCAGGATGACGAAGTGAGACTCTGTCTCAAAAAAAAAAAAAAAGAAACAAAAAACAAATTAAGGATAGCCCAATATAGACAAAGGTAGATTTTGAAAAGTCATGAATTTTCCTCTCTTTTTACTCTTTTTATACAGTATTACTTAATGTGGTTTTGGAAAACTCGACTACCCTGTTTAGGTTTTCACAAGTATGGGGTCGGAAAAAGAAGGAAACTAACTTCCCAATTTTAACAAGCAAGATTTATTTAGGGTTATCTGTCCCAAACCCAGAACATCTTGAGGTCTTCAGAGCATTGATTTTCAACTGGTGGGCACACTGGTTGAGGAGGATTTTAGGTGCGTTGAGAAAATTTTTAGTAATCGTTAAATTCTTTTCTTTTTTTTTTTTTTTTTGCAATTTTTTGGCCGGGGCTGGGTTTGAACCCGCCACCTCCAGCATATGGGGCCAGCGCCCTACTCACTGAGCCACAGGTGCCACCCCCCATTAAATTATTTTCAAAATAATTTCAAGGCATACAGTGTTTTCTCTTTTTTTTTTTAATCTTTTTTTTTTTTTATCAACACAATTTAAGTGTGCCGTATGAGTTGTAACTATAGATTCAAGTGTGCTGTGAGATTTAAAAAGTTTGTAACGCACTGCTTTGAAGGTTCAGGGGAAGGTGAACGTGCAAACTACAAAGAACCAGAGAAGGAGCTTTGACCTTGGACTGGGGCAGCATTCATTTTCAACAGTAGTGAAATTCTGGTATATCACTAAAACAATTCAAGCTTAATTGTCATTGTAGCATTTTATCCTGATAGCATGCCTGATAGGGGAGAATGTGGCAACCCATACTGCAGCAGAGAAAAACCTGGAAATTCCGAAATGACTTCCTGAAATGTATAAAAGTAATAAAAATATGGCCAAGTGTAAGACCAAGTCTTCTGACTCCAGAGTCATAACTTTTAGAACTGTTCTTCAAAAAATAATACCTAGAATGCAAGAAAAGTACCCAAGAATGCTCTTAGCACTTTAGATCATCTAATTGAAAGGACATATTATTTGGCCTATCAAAATCTAGAATACAGATGTACTTTCTCTAACCTTCTGGAAAAATCTCTTCTCCTAATGTTTAACATGGAATTGTGCCCAAGAATGCCTTAGGAATTCACATGAATGTACTCTTTTTAATAAACGTGTGTGCTATACTACAGTAGTGGCAGGCGGAGACTTGTTTCAAAAACTAGTAATGAAAAAATAAAAATATAAACAGAATATTTCAAAACTAGCATGATTTCCTTCTGTTTTTTTGTGTGTATATGTTTCAGTGGCTTGGCATTTCTCTCTTTCATACTAGATTTGAAAAATGCAAAATTACTGTATATCTGTTGTGATCTCATTTTGAAGTTTATTCCATTTGTAAGCCACCCCCTAAAGAATATTTCTTACTTTGTTTCTTCAGGCTATTGTGTGTGTTAGACTTAGGTGTGTATTCTCCTCCTCTCTAAGATTCTCTACCAAGTGATAAAGAATACAATTTTGCAAAACTGACGTGTGAAATAGCAGTAGTTCTCTTCCTGGTACTCAAGAGATCCTGACTTGATGATTTCAGTTTAGAAACTTTACTGGGAAAGGATCTGAATTTACACAGCAGGCTTAATTTCTTTCTCGAGAATAGACCCTAAAATGCTGTGGAATTTTATTGATTTACTCTGAGAATCGCTGCACTGCCCTTCAGGAAATCTGAGCTGAATTGAGAGGACACAGTGTGGTTGCTTTGTCAGAGTTAGAGCCGTTTGTCTCACAACATTACACAGTATATATCGAGACTTCAGATACAGTTAGCTTGTCTAAAAGACAGCTTTCATATTGAAGTCATCTGAATGGCAAGCTAGCATAAAAACTGATGATGAAACCTTCTGTTGTAGATTTTCTTGTGACAGGTTTATACTTTGCTTGGTATCCAAAATTTGGTTCCTTACACAGATAGCCCTTGAGAGAGTGTTATTTGGTTATCCAAATCAGTGCTCGTACATCTTCAAGAAATCTTTTTAAAAACCCCAGTTCTCCACAGTGTGCCATATCCCATACTCCTAACTTCCTTTAGCTTAGATACTTTTCTCTAACGTTTCCAAATCGCATAGTTTTCCTGCTCCCCTGGACTGGGCCTGTTAGAGAGACGGAGTCTACTTAGAGGTCACAGCTTCTGATGTGGGCTTGGCATCCCCACAGGGAAAAGTAAGACACTTGATGGGCCCATGTCTTCACTTCCCTCCTGGGGAGGATTCAGAATTGAGGTAGAAATAACTGACCTTTGGCACTGATAATATGATTTTTAAGAGAGTTTATATGAGAATAAAGAAAATGTAATATGCCAAAGTTACAGGTCAGCTTGGTCAAGCTTGATTTCAGATAGCAACATTTCATGATGTTTATTCCAATATGTACTTTCTTTCCATAAGATGGAGTAATTGAAGATTATTTTTATTATTATAAATGAACTTTGAGTAACTAGTGACTACTGTGCTGGGTTGTTAAGTTGGCATACCTCTGGCAACTATATTTTAATATTTGATTACCAATTCTGTCAACAGATTGTAGAGTCTTTTTTTATTGTTTGGAGGTAATCATAGAGTAGGCATGGAATAAACCATTTTTGCTTATTTCTGGAGCAACAGAGAGCACGATTATAATGATAGGGCACTATAACTATTCTGTGAACCTACAGCCTGAATCCTAAGGGTGATATCAGGAGCATCCATTTAACAAGGATGCCTTTTGTGCCGACTGTATTCGAGGCACTATTCTGATGCTGGGAACAGAACATGAGTGAGGCTTAGTACTTGTGTTAAAGCATTCTCATGAAGTGAGGCATCAACACAAATTGAGGACTGCGTGTTTAGTGCTATTGTAAAGATGATATTAAAACATTTGAGATTTACCAGGTAACTTGATTTTGGTGGGTCTGAATGAATAGTGTATGTAAAAGTCTGGAGAAGTTTATCATGGAGAAGAGACTTGTAAACAGTGGACAGGCGAGAAAAGGCACCGAATGTTCTGTTCTGTTAGGATTTTATTCCTGAAGACAAATGGACACCTCCGAGGGACCTTTACTAAGCTTATGGCCATATCAGAGCAGATCAATAGAAATCCAGGAAAGAGAATGGTGGTTGGATCTAAGTGGAAACATTGTATGTGGAGAAGGGGATGGTTTGAGAGAGAACACAGCAGACTTGGCTGCTGACAGACCGAGAGATGGTGCCGGAGTTCAAGGTTGATGAAGGGATGCACAGAGAATGAGGCTTTACCTTTCTCGTACATACTGTGATACGGAACTAGTGCACGGTAAAGATGATTTAGTATTTGTGCTTTGACTATACAAAATACATAAAAATATTTATGTAAACATGTTCCTTTTGATTACTTAACAAGGAGCGCTCTCTACCACTGCATTTGGCTGTCTGCTTACCAGGGAGGACAGATGGCAGCTGCAGACTGGGGAGAGGTGGTTAAACTCGCGAGGCAGGCCTGCCGCGTAGGGTAGTGGTACTGCGGGTACAGGAGACAGCAGAGGAGCAGGAAAGTGTACCTGCAGGCGAGAAGCAATTGCTGAAAGCTGGGACAGTTTGTCTTCTATTTTAAAGTCTCAAATGAGAGTTGGTGTCAGTCTCAGCCAAATTCCTTGAAATACTGTCATATATTTCAGGGAGCTGTAAGGAGATCTTTTATTACATCCTTTCAAATCCTGATGTGCCCTCTAGAAGTTGGCTTTAAAATACCTGTAGTCTTTTTTCCCTCAGTGTAGACTCAGAAGACTCTCCTTTTCTTCTTCTTCTTTTTTTCTTCATTTCCAAGCAGCTACAAAGTTGACTTTTGAAGTAGAGATTTACTTTTCTAAGAAATTTTGAAGGACTTCTATATGACAGTACAATTTAAACTTTTAAGAAACTCATAACATATTCAACTTATGTGACTTTAGGCTGCCAATTTCATTTTTTTTAAGTCACTATCAGAGGCTTTTAGTTTGAATATAAATTTTTATGTATTCCTTTTGTTTCATTATTGCATTGCCCCTTTTAAATAAAAGAGGTATGATGTAACAATCCCCATTCTCATTTATTTCTTTCTCCTTTTATCTCTCCCTTTTTCTCTTTTCAGTTTCAATCTAGCAAATATTTATTTTGGGACTATTACATTTAAGGCATCCTACCAGATTTAGAAACACAAAGAAAGGTAAATATATTGTCATGAGGTTAGAATCTCTTTCTCTCAGCTTTTCTCTGTTTTACTTTCACCTCTTTTTTTATCTTGTTCAATTTTTTTCTCCATTTTTCCTCCTAAGTGGACTACACTTATATATATATATATATATATATATATATATATATATATATATGTGAAAATAAAGCATTTTTAAAAAATTTACTTTCTCATAAACAACTCCAAATTTTTGATGAATAATCCCACTGAATAGTTTTCATCTTCAACATGGCAGCTGGAGAAGTAAAAAAAATGATGCTGATAAGATTTGACAGAAAACGCCAACAGATGCAGAGCCAGAGTAAGCTCTTTTCAGGCAGGTAAAGAATCAGCTTAGTGCGGACACACTGGCTGCACAGGCGGGTGACACTGAGTGCTCCCAGCAAGGGCCATGCTGTCCTGGCTGTCATGCTCATAAAGACTCTGATTGTGCTGCTTCTGCCATCTTGAGGTAGGGACCCTACCAGAACCTCGGAAATATTTGGTAAAAATAAGAGAAGAAAGGAAACCAGAACCTCCGTTCTAGTTTCATGGAGTTTTGAACTCCCGTGGCTCCCCCTGACAATACAGTTCTAGCTCCCTGCCCAGTGTAAGTAACTGGTGACAATTTCAGCATGTCCCCGCGTGTTTGCTTGAGTTCTCCTTCCCACGTGCACGATCCCCGTAGCAGGATGAGGTCTTGGGCCTACCTGAGTCTATTTTTGAAGTTTCCAACTTCTGTTATTTTTCACAGATGAATGACGCTGTAAGCTTCTTGCTTATTTCTCTACTCTTACGTTGCCTCGTTTCAATTTGCAACTGGAGGCCAATTGTTAAAAATGTTCTTGTGCAAAAGATTTCATATTGACTCCCAACCCCAGTTTGTACTGCCTGCTTAGAACAATATGCTAAGGAAGATTTCAGGACCTCATGCTGGCACAGTGAGAGAATGCTCCGGTCCTTCGGGGATCTATTCCACAGACAAGGTGTTCCTGACTTTTCCCATTCCTGGTCTAACACTATCCTAAATCTTTAAGCAAGAAGACAGACCTCTCCCATGGCCTCCCCCTGGGGCATACACGGGCCTATTGGATGCTGGCTGTGAGTTATATGACCAGCTCTGCCACTGGCAATGAATGTGATAGGAAATATATCACCTGGAGGCATTTCAGAAAAGCACAGAAATGTTTGGTAAAAATAACAGAAGAAAGGAATCCAGCAGCACTTTCTCCACCAGATTTGCCTCTATGATTGCAGAGAACGTCTCAGAGCCTTTTCTTGAAGCAAATGGGTATCACTGGCACAGTAGTGTTCATGGCATTCTAAGAACTCTTACCAGAAATAAAACCTCTTCCATCACCTTGTGGTGGTCCTTGAAATTTAATAACAAGGAAGATGTTGCTGTGGTGTACTGAGGTAATTGATTACTGCTAGGTAAACAGAGTGTAAAATTAAAGATTTCTAGAGTGAGAATGGATATGAGGGTCACTAGATCCAACACTGCTGTTTTCTAGTTGAAGAAACTGGTCTAACTTAACCAACTAGGTCTCTTTAATTCCAAGGAGAAAGACCACCAAAATTTATTCACTATTTGCTACCAATTGTTTTACAGATTAGTTAACTTTAGAGTGTCTTGCTGTTGTTGTTTTGGAAACAGCACTCTGTTGCCCTGGGTAGAGTGCCGTGGCATCAAGGCTCCCAGCAACTTCAAACTCTTGGGCTCAAGCAATCCTCTTGCCTCAGCCTCCTAAGTAGCTGGTACTACAGGCACGCACCATCACACCTGGCTAATCTTTCTACTTTGAATTATAGGCAGGTCTTGCTTTTGCTCTTGCTCAAACTGGTTTCAAACTCCTGAACTCAAGCAATCCTCGGCCTCCCACAGTGCTGGGAATACAGGCGTGAGCCACTGAACCTGAGCAAACATACAGAGTATTTAAGTAATAGGTTTAATATCACAGTGCTGGGCTAGCATCACAGTCAGAATTTGAATCAAACTTTTTCTAAATCCTAAGCCAGTTATAGTCTTTGGACTATAACTGTTTTTTTGTCTGTTTTTAAGTTGTTTATAATTCCAGTTGGATCTTTTTTAAAAATTTCAAAATATTTCAGAAGTACAAATATTTTTGGATGTGGATAGCTTTTGTCATTCTGGAGTCAGGGCAGTAAGTGCCCATCACCCAGGTCAAGCTCACTGTACCAGTCAGGTTGGTTTTTCCCATTCCCTACTCTCTGCTGCTTGATTTCCATGGAGTTTTAATGCCTTTTATACATATATTGTTCCTCTGTTAGTTCCATTTAAAAACAAGTTCATGTGTGTTTGCTTTTCCATTCTCCAGACATTTCACTTGGGATGATGGTCTCCAGTTCCATCTAGACTGTTGGAAACAGCATTACCTCTTCTTTGTATGGCCGAGTAGGGTTCCATGACGTACATATACCATGTTCTGTTAAGGCATTCACAAACTGATAGGCACTTAGGTTGATTCCACATCTTTGCAATTGTAAATTGTGCAGCAATAAATTTAAAATCAGGTGTCTTTTGGATAAAATGACTTCCTTTCAGTAAATACCCAGTAGTGGGATTGCTGGATTAAATGGTAGGTCTACTTTTAGTTCTTTGAGGAATCGCCATACTATTTTCTATTGAGTTTGTACTAATTTGCACTCCCACCAAAAGTGTATAAGTGTTTCTTTCTTTCTGCATCTGTGCCAGCATCTACTGTTTGTGGACTTTTTAATAGAAACTATCCTAGCAGTAGTAAGGTGTTATTGTGATTTTCATTTGCATTCCCCTAGTGATTAGTGACATCAAACATTTTTTCACATTTATTTTCAAAAGCTTCTGGCCATGTCTTTTGCATACTTTTTTTTTTCTTGCTGATGTGCTTGAATTCATGGAAGATTGTGGTTGTTAGCCCTTCATGGGCTGTATAGCTTACAAATATTTTCATCCATTCTATAGGTTGTCTATTTGTTCTGTTGATTATTTCTTTAGCTGTGCAGAAGCTTTTTAATTTATTTGTGACATTGATTTTATAAACTGAAACTTTGCTGAATTTATTTATCAATTCCAGGACTCTCTTAGTGGTGACTGCTGGGTTTTCTATCTGTAAAATTCTACTGATGCACAAAGTGATAGTTTCACCTCTTCTTTCCCAATATGGATACCCTTGCCTGATTTCTCTGGCTAGAACTTCCCGTCCTATGTTGAATAGGAGTGGTGACAGTGGGCATCCTTGTTTTGTTCTAATGCTTAGTGGGATGCTTTCAACTTGGCTGTGGCTTTGTCATATATGGCTTTTATAATTTTAAAATATGTTCTTTCTACACATCATTTATGAAAGGTTTTTATCATGAGAGGGTGCTGAATTTGTTTTAATGCTTTTTCTGCATCTATTGAGATGATGACACTTTCTTTGCTTTTGCTTTTCTTTATATGGTGACTTACATTTATTGATTTACATGTGTCAAACCACTCTTGAATCCCAGGAATGAAGCCCACTTGGTCATGGTGGAGGATTTTTTTTTAATTGATGTGCTGTTTAATTTTTTGTTGTTGTTAGTTTGAGCTCACAGCAACCTTTAACTCTAGGGCTCAAACAGTCCTCTTGCCTCAGCTTCCCAAATAGCTGGCACTATAGGTACCCACCACAATACCTGGCTAGTTTTCCTATTTTTAGTAGAGGCAATGTCTTGCCCTTGCTCTGACTGGTCTTTAACTCCTGAGCTCAAGTAATCCACTCATCTCGACCTCCCAGAGTGCTGGGAATACAGGCCTGAGCCACTGCTCTCAGCCTGAATTTTATTTTCTAGTAATTTATTGAGAATTTGAGAAGGAGGAAATCCTCCCCAACTCATTCTGCAAAGCCAGTATCACCTTGAATAAACTTAAATAAAGGACAAAATTAGAAGAGGAAACTACAGAACAATATCTCTTTAAATATAGATAAAAGAATCCTCAATATTGTCTTTTTAAAAAGTTATCATTCTTACCACCCATTCTCTTCCCCTGTATAGTTTACCTACTATATATCTTACTCTACTGAAATCTAATCTCTGCTACTTTGGATTTTGTAAGAATCTGACAAACTAATTATGTTAACGGTGGATAAAACGCAATGTTTTATAATCCTTATTATGTACCTACTTTATGATAATATCTAAGGTTATAAAAAGATATCACTCCATCCTTAAAAAGTCCAGAGTGATACTGTGCTGCCATCTATTTAGTCAACCTGTCACTTTTTGGTAAATGAATTTGTGCAAAATCGTTAACAAAGTTTCCCTTTTCCCATCATGGTGGCAAAATAGTGGGCATTTCTTTGGGTTATTTCAAATCTACTACCTTATCTTACTTCGCTTTGTTTCTCATTTTTGTTACATTTCAAGAATTTCAGTTGGGTGCAGTGGTGCTTGCCTGTAGTCTCAGCTACTTACTTGAGGGACTGAGGCAGGGAAATCACTTGAGCCCAGTAATTTGAGGCTGCACTGAGCTATGTTTGCTCCTGTGAATAGCCACTGCTCTCTAGCCTGGGCAAGATAGCACGACCTTATCTCTAAAATAAAAGAAAAATGAGTGTTCACCATACTAAGGCTCTCTTTGATTAACTAATAACTGGTTGAAAAGATCTTGGTTAGCCTGAAATACTCATAAAATTATAAAGTATCTTCTACAGGTTTTGATGTTTTACCCCTGAGAAACAACTGAAGGTCTTTACAATCATCTGGCCCTAGTCATTGTCAATACCTAAGGAAACAGAATTGGTGGCACGAAATATCCATACTTTATTGTTCCTGGTCAAGCTCAGCAGGCAGGAAAGATTTAAAACCCCAAAAGCCTAGAACTCTGCTTCATCATAAAGAAATACCACCAGCAGCAATTCTCACATCCTTTCTGAAAGAATATTTAAGTGGAAGGATTTTTCTCTCAGCAACTCCTTGTTACTCAGATTGAAATGTTATGTCAGGTTGATTCCCACTTATTGTGAGACACCATTTAAAATAGACACAGTCACTTCATATTGATGGAGAAAAGTTCATTCTTGGTATTTCTAGAGTCCATGATTCTACAGAGAATTGGTTACAAGTAAGGACAGCACTCTACTTCCTTGTGTCCCTATAGTTTTGTCTGAAAGCTGCTCTGTTTCTCTCTTCTTATTCCATGAAGAGAGTTGAGAGTGGCCATGAAAAAAGACTACTCCAGAAGGTGTAACTTAGAGTTGCCCTAATTATCTCTTTTACCTTTCAACCTACTATTGAGCTAAAGCAAAGAACAGCATACCCCCTATTCAAATATTTATAGCTGTGTGCTAGTTAGAGCTCTAAAGGTAAAGGAATAATATGGGACAATTTATACTGTGAACAGAAAAAATGTACTTAAATGATAATACCTAGGCTGGTTTGATTGCAGTGAGAATTACCACGCTTATCTAGTAGCTCTCAACTCAGTGCCGTACATTAGAACCATGTAGGAAATTTTTGCAACTTGCTGATGTCAATGCTCTACCTCCCAAACTCGTAGTGATGGAGGAAAAGAATGAAGCTTTTTGAAGTGATTTTTCTAATATGCTTGAAGAGTGACTCAAGCTGCGTTTTCAAATATTGTAATCTCTCTTATGGTAAATAATCTTAAAAATAATTTAAAATAAGGAAAAAGAGTTATTTATTATACATAAACTTTTGACCAAACTACGTTTTTTATATGTGATTTTTTTTTTTTTTTTTTTTGAGACAGAGTCTCACTGTGTCACCCTGGGTAGAGTGCTACAGCGTCACAGGTCAAAGCAACCTCCAACTCTTGGGCTTACTTGATTCTATTGCCTGGGACTACAGGCATCTATAACTGGCTGAGTAGCTGGGACTATAGGCATTTGCCACAATGCCCAGCTATGTTTTTGGTTGCAATTGTCAGTGTTGTTTAGCAGGCCCGGGCCAGACTTGAATCCACCAGCTTTGGTGTATGTGGCTGGTACCCTATTCACTGGGCTCAGGCGCCAAGCCTATACATGGATATTATTTTATTATTATTATTTTTTTTTTGAGACAGAGTCTCACTATGTCACCCTTGTAGAGTACCATGGCATCACAGCTCACAGCAACCTCAAACTCTTGGCCTAAAGCAATTCTATTGCCTCAGCCTCCCAAGTAGCTGGGCTACAGGCTCCAACACCTGGCTATATTTTTTGGTTGCCAGTTGTCATTGTTTAGCAGGCCCAGGCCAGGCTCGAACCCACCAGCTTCAGTGTATGTGGCTGGCACCCTACTCACTGAGCTATGGGTGCCAAGCCATTCATGAATATTTTTAATTAATTAATTAATTTATTATTTCAAGTTAATGTGTGAGGGTATAAACAACTAGGTTACAGTGTTTGAATTTGTTAAGTAGGGTCCCTCTCCTAGAGTCCTGCACCCCAAAGGTGTCCCATATCCCCCAATATTGGGCCCATTATGTGGGAGTTCACCCATCTCCCTTCCCTCCTTTCCTCTCCCACTTCCACCTTCCCCTCTCCCGACTTCAGTTGATCGAGTTTTTCTCTTCTGTGGACATGTATCAGGTTGTCTACTGGCTTCATATCAGTATTAAGTACTTTGGATATTTGCTTTTCCATTCTTGTGATACTTTACTGAGAAGAATGTGTTTCAACTCCATCAGGTCAATACAAAAGATGCAAAGTCTTCATCTTTTTTAAATGGCTGAATGGCATTCCATGGTGTACATATAACACAGCTTATTAATCTCTCTTTGGGTTGGTGGGCATTTACATTGTTTCCACGTCTTGCATTTTTACTGCAGTAAAAAGTCTAGTGCAAAAGCCCTTATGATAAAATGATTTTTTTTCTTCTGTGTAGATGCCTAGTAATGAGATTGCAGGATCAAATGGGAGGCCTATTTGAGTTCTTTGATGAGCAGTATTAGGCTGCAGTTCCACCAGCAGTATTAAAGTTTTCCCTTTTCTCCACATCCACACCAGCTTCTACAGCTTTGGAACCTTGTGATATGGGTATTTCTCACAGGTTAGGAAATACCTGCAATAACAAAACAAGCAAATGGGACTTAATTAACCTGAAATACTTCTCTACACCCAAGGATACAACAATTAAGACAGATAGACAACTTTCAGAATGGGAGAAGATATGTAGATGTTACTAATCTGAGAAAGGATTGATAACAGAATCTACAGAGAACTCAAAAATTAACCAATGAACAAAGAGCAAACAATCCCATTTATCACGGAGTCAGAGATATGAAAAGAACCTTCCCTGGGGAAGATGAATGGCTAGCAAATATATAAAAAAATGCTCTTCGTCCCTAATCATCAGAGAAATGCAAATCAAAGCCTAAGTGTAATGGGAAGTATAGTAATTTGTATCCCCCATAACACCACACCCAATATAATAGCACCTATCTAGGCTGGCTTTGAAGGCTGTCTAGTACAGCTCTGACTCTGAAATGAGGCAGGATATAGCCTATTGATGGCATATGTCTGTGACTATAGTTACTGGCAATTAGTATCAATGTCATTATTGAAATTATGTGAAAAATACTGATACTGCTTGTAAATGACCAGCAGGAAGTAGAAAAAAATTAAAAGGAGTTGGCTTGTTAAGATAGTAAAATTGTGAAATAATTATTTTTCTTTCCTTTTGAATTCTGTTAATATAATTTTAATATCTTTACAAACATTTTTAATGTGGGCTATGGGCAGACTAGAGATTTTTATGTTACTAATTTATCTAAAGATTAAAATGTAATTATCTAGACTCAGTAGCTTAAATTTACTGCCTTAGGAATCATCATTTGTATCACAAAGTATCTTTTTCTACCAGTGAGATGGGAAAGTGGATCATTCTCCCATCACTGGTACACATTTGTATTAGAACCTTGTCGTTTGTAATGACTATGCATTTTATTCTGTTAGTAAGTAGGGAAGTTCTTATGGAATGATTCAAGGCAAGTAATATTTGTGAGGAAATGGGAGGTTTAGTTAAGATATTAAAAAAAAAAAAAGCCCAGACAGGCAAAGGTATTTGGCACCTGGAAGGGAAAAGCAAAGCAAACTTCAGTTTAACCTTGGGCTTGACTTATGCAAGGGAATCGTGGTGTTCTGTTCCCTTTTGTCATCTTTTTGATGATAAATTTTACCGAGGACTGTGGATCATTCTTTACCATAGAACTTTCCCAAACAAGTGTCTCACGTTTTGGGTCTTTCCCTGAACAAGATTTAATTTAAAAGGCCTGTGTGTGAGAGAGACAGAAAGAGAGAGAGAGAAAGAAAGAGAGAGAGAGAGATCCATGCTATGAACAGACCCTGTCTCTGCTACCCTAGTTCTTACAGTCTCCAATGAAACTCACTGTTCAGTTCTCACTATTGAGCAGTAGGTTCACCTCCAGATGCTAACGCCTGCTGGTGGAGTCCATTGTCTCACCTGCTGGTACTTATCATTGGAACATGAACTCCTACTCCCAGACAGTGTCATACTGAAGAGATTTTCTGGTCAATGGGTGAGAGATTTATTAATTTAGGCACTTCCTTGTATTAAGCCCTAACGTTGCAGTCTTGATTCCAGGCACTGGAGTCTGCTGGGTCATGATGTTTAGTTTGTTTCTTTTCCTTCCTGATCACTGGGGGAAGTTCCAGGGGAAGCAGTGCTTCTCAGACACTAATGTGAGCAGAATAACCTTGGACTGCGCTGAAATGCATTCTACTTCAATGCTGCAGTCTTTTGTTTTTTAAATCTTTATTAAATCATAACTGTATACATTTATGGGGTACAATGTGATGATTTGATACACAATGTGGAATGTTTAAATCAAATTGATTAACATAACCTCACTTACTCATTTTTGTGGTACACATTTATAATACACACTTAGTTGTTTTGAAATGTACCCTTGCATTGTGCACTTTGGGTGAGATGCTGCCAAATCCCCTCCCTCCACTTGCTCTCCCCCCTCCCCTCCCCTCTCCCTTTTCTCCCTTCTTTCTTTCTGGACTGTCTTTGTGTTTTATCATTAGAATGAATGTGTAAGTGTTTATATATTGGTTTCATAGTAGTATTGAGTACATTGGATACCTTTTTACATTCTTGAGATACTTTACTAAGAATATGTTCCAGCTCCATCCAGGTAAACAAAAAAGATGTAAAGTCTCCCTCTTTTTATGGCTGCATAGTATTCCATGGTATACACATACCACAATTTGTTCATCAATTCAGGGGTTGATGGGCATTTATAATGCTTCCATGACTTGGCTATTGTGAATTGGGCTGCAATCAACATTTTGGTACAAATGTCTTTGTTGTAAGATGATTTTTGTTCTAGACTCTGCAGTCCTAACAAGCTCTTGGATGGTGCCAGTTGTGTGTGTTAAACTGTCTTTTGAGTACTATGAGATTAACGTGACACAAACCCTGAAAGGACCAGGACAGGGTGTAGAAGGCCGTCTTTTTCTACAACAAACTGGATATCTGTCTTCATTGCCCATTCCATTAAATCAAGTGATCATCTCAAACCTAAAATTTGATCTTTGCCATGATTTTATTCTGCTCTGTAGTGATTCTCTTTTTCTTCTTTCTTAATCCACAAAGATTAAAATGAGAATAATAAAGAGGATAATTCCCTTATAGAGCTTGTACTCTTTTGATATCCTTTTATTTAGATTCTGCATAAGATATGCAAATTTTACAACTGGACTTATTAAGATTTAAAAATTACTGAATTTTATTAACAGTATATAATATTCTCAGATAATATGCAAATTATGTTAATACAAATACTTGTACGTTTGGGAAAAAGGAGAAATAATTATTTCTGTAATAGTGCAGCATTATGATTCTGTTTGAAATGAGAGGCTTGATTTTAAGCTTATATTCTTTTAATTTCACTGTAACTTTGGTGATTTTCTTATATTTTATGAATTTCTTCGTCATCTGTAAAATGGGAATGGTAACTGTATCTAGGAATATTGAAGATTAAAAGAGAAAAATTTATGTGAAGCACCTGATAAATTAAAAGCATTTTATATAGTTGCTAAATATCAATTATTCATTATGCTTTCATGTAACTTGTCTGAAATTAGAATGTTTTATTGCATTTTGCACACCAGAGTCTGTGAACCTTATTAAATTTAAGTATAAGACACTAAAAAAATTTCTAAATTCACTGTACTTCTAGAAGGAACACAGTTATAATACACAGAGAATGTATTAAGAAAGTAATCTCCCAAACATAAATGTACTAATTTTTGAGAAATAATTATTAAGCTTTTGCAAGCTCCAGTGCTTTGGTAGCTAACATTTTTTCCTCCAGCTTTGCTAAATCTAGTAGTTTATCTCAATTATCAAGTGACAGTAATATGTAAGTATCTAAAAGGTAAAATAAATCCAAATTAACCTTATATAGAATGGCTTCTAAAACAATGCTCAAACTTTATGAGGAAGCAAAAACACTCCTTAGGTCATATAATCATTCAGAAACATGCATAGATCTAAATGAGTTAAAAATATTAATTTACTTTTTCTCTTCCTCAATATATGTAAATGTTAGCAAGCCTGCTGAAAGGTTGAATCAGAGATTAGCTCAAAACTGTCAAGGAGAATATCAAAACGCACCTTCTAGGGCATGTAGGCAAACCAGATCCTTAGTGGAGACAGGCTAATTTATCATAGTGCAGTTGCGATGGCAACAGCCGTTCTTGGTGCCATGTGACCCAAAGCAGTTTCTGTTGACTGGCTCTAACTGACTATCAGATCAGCAAAGCTTCCACTGTTTTCAGTGAAAAGCAAGAGAGAGCATTGATACTTGTTGAAAAGGCATAATAATAATAGTGCATCTCAAACCATGAAAGCACTCTCTGTCTCCTTGACATTCATTTTTATTCTGGCTAAAGGGATCCTCTAATTTTTGTTACACAAAGGCTCCTTATTACTCACAGATTAAACATGTGTTCTTCTGTTTACTAAGAGTTCCAGCTATGCTAATAGAGTTGTAAACACGTTTTTAAATCTTCCATGATAATAATAAAATTTTATTTTGAATGTGCTAAATTTTGTACATTTTGTCTAATATTTTTCATAAGATCACAAGAAATCTGGTTGTGTGAAACATAAGCCAGTAACGAAATCCCCTGCATATAGTTTTCTCACATATAAAAACTGGAGCCTGACAGCACTCCCCTCTTAACTGTAGGAATATAAGATCTTTAGGGAAGGTGGATAAAAAGTTTGCACATAATTTTTCTTGTCTGCATTTCACTGTTATTTTCATTGATGGATAAGTGATGAGGGCCACAGAGATAGTCACTCTCTGATTCAACAATTCTGCTCTCAGGATCTTATCTTGGGGAAGTTTCACTAAAGAAATAGCTCTGTGACATAGAAAGAAAGAATGAGATTTACAGTCAGATAGGAATTTCAAATCCTGGTTCTGCTGCTCTTAGGGAGTGCCCTTGGGGAAATATTTTATCTGTAGGAGCCTCAAATTTCCTCATTTGTAAAACAGACTTGAGAATGCCCACCCTGGACAGTGTTTGGAGCCATAAAAGCTGACCATGCTGAGTGTCTGGTCTATGCCCCGCACATCTATCAGAGCTCCCAGGGCAGCATGGGCTGTAAGAAAATCCCTGGAAACAATGTGTATGCTCATATTTAGAAATATTAGTTAGAAAAAAAATTAAATAGAAATGTGAGTTAGTAAATTCTGTATTTGTAAATGAGGTGCATCAACAGAATTAAATATAATGTAATTATTTAAATTTTTGACTTTTAAAATTTTATGATATAATAAAAATAGCAGTATTACAAATGGCAGAAGTAAACTTATGGACTGTATAATATACTATCACTATATGAAATATACATGTCTGAAGAAAGTAATTTGCTAAATGAAATAGTGTAATAGTATAAGTAGTATGATTATAAGTGATTTTTGTATTAATATAGAATACCTCCTTTTAAGACATGTCACTGTATTTTACATTAGCAAATATAATGAAACAAAAACGTGTAGAGGTTGGAGTGGTGAGGGAAGGGCCTTCAGTGGCCCACCCTGGACCGACAGCTGGAAGGCAGTTTTCAGGGTTTATTCAAGGGTGGAGTGTGCACATGGAATGCATTTTGTTCAAATTTAGGATTTAAACCTTTGATACCTGGAATACAGGCAGAGTAGTTAAACATCCAAGTCACAGTCTTTTCCATATGACTAAACATCATTATAACCTACAAGTAATGACCAGAAACCTGATGTCCTAGCTGAGTGTCTGTACATGTCGGTAGAGCAGGCCACTGAGTTCCAGGCTCAGTGCTCACAGCCGAGGAAGGAGTGAGGGGGACAGTTAAGAAAGCTTTGACAGAGGCAGCTGGCAAGTCTCACAGGGAGATGACACACTGGCCCTTCTCGACATCCAGCTTACACTGGCCAGTGTCCAGGTGCTGTGATCTACTCTGATCTCTTCTGCAAAGGACAGGCCACATTGCACTTCATGCAAAAAGTTTGTCCAGCAGAAGAACTCAGCAAAAGTCAAGGAGGAGCGCTTAATTCTTGATTCCACCACTCAACTACTCTGTTCCAAACAAAGGTGTACCTCTTAACTTATCTGAGGGGGCACTGCAACATTTTATTGTTGCTCTTCTAAAGTAGAAAAATACATAATGAAAAAGATTGAAAATACAAACTGAAACTATTTTGTTTCATTGTCAGGGCCCCTTTCTAAGCAAGAATTCTAGGGACTTGCTGCATTCCAGGAGGCTTGTCTGGGATACTCAAAGTGTCTAAACTCCAGTCAAGTGTGGCAGCTGCTGGTGTCATCGTTTACAAGCCAAACTGGTCTCTTGGACTTGGGGGCTCTGCTTTCTGATGATGTGAGGGGGTGGATATCTTTGGGATGTGATTCTCCAAGAGCCTTCTCGTCTCTGTCTAGCATGTGGCCTAGTTCTTGCTGCTGTTTTTTTTTTATTATTAAATCATAAACACATAGATCATGTATACATTAATGCATCTATGGGATACAATGTGCTGATTTCATAGAGAATTAGGAACGCTTACATCATTCATCATATGAATTCTGATTTCCTATAGAATTAGGAAAGCTGGTTAATATATACCTCATCTCGTTTACTTAATTATTATGTTAAGACTTACAGGTTGTATCTGATTCATGGTCAGCCTTATACTTCTTCAAAGAAAATGAAGCATCGAGGATCTTGACTAGGAAAAGAAAAAGGAAAACAGCAGAGTGGAAAAATACAGAAAAATTAAGGCTCATACCCTCATGCTCTGAACAATGTACAAAGTAGAGATATTGTGGGGTGGGGGTGCTGGCAGGAGCGTTGCTATGTAACACGGACAGCACAGGAACGTGGAGACAGGAAGACACTAGAGCCCACGTGAATCAACAGTCAATCACCAGCCCGAGTGCAGTAACAATTGGAGTTTTCTGATAGAGGCCCTTCACATTAATGTGCTGTCCAGAGAGAGATCACTCTTGATAACAGTTTCAGGTTTATTTGTTTTGACTCTAAGTTAAAAGAATACTGTACTTTGTGTGGTGGTGTTCATTAGATACTGTGTCTGCATTTCAATGTGGCATGAGATTTCATTTTGAATAGCATATAATCTTTGTGCCTTTAAACATAATCATTGCAGTTACAAATAGAATTGTGTCTTCAATTTTTTTTTTGAATTATTTACACCTTCACTTTGACTTTTAGCCCTTCGAAATAGCTGGTTTAGGCACCATCTTTACAGGATCAAGATCAAGGCTGAATTTCTAGGGGCTAGGTAATCTGACTCCCGCCCATGATTATTATAGGTTGTACTTCTAACCTAGTCTGCCAGTTTTTAAATGCATTTTTCTGGTCTCAAGTGCTGTTTTGTAAGAGCACGTGTACAGATCAATAGAAATCAATTTTCTATCAGAAAAAAACTCAAATTTTATGACTTACATTTCATCAGTAACCAGTGTCATTGCATATGAAAGAGACAATTCATTTATTCATTTTCAAATGTAGCTGTCTACAAGATTGTCTAGGTGAAATAAATTTATATGAAAAACATTGTTTACTCTTGACAGATTGGTAGGATGAAGTCTGTATCTGCAGGCAGGAAATGTATTTCTCTTGAATAAAATCAAATTAAGCTTTTTAGCATTTTCCAAGAAGGAAAATACACACACACATACACACACACAGAGCTCTACTACCAAGCATTCTTTACTTTATAACTAAGGAGGTGATTTCTAGAATCATTTTCATTATTGGTGATATAAGCTATTAACAACTATCAGGTGAAGAAGGCCCATTTCATCTGTTAAGCTATAGCCATCCTGGTGTGAGTGGTAGTAGGTGTGTTAGAGTTAGCTCTGGGACCTGCAGTGTTAGACACCACGGTCATATAACACCTTGTCATCTGCTGCCCCCCTACTCAGGCCTTGATTAGCTTTTTACTTCCAAAACTACAGTTTTACACAGAGGATGCCAAAAAATGTATACATGTTTTAAGAGATGTTATCTATGTATTACTTTTCAAGTTGAATTGAAGGTGGCATTACCGGTCAAGTGTACCTAGATAGGCTACACATACCCATTTTACCTGCAATCCATACACTTTTGGGGAATGGTCGATTTTACTTCTAACAAGTGAAATCTTAGAATGTATATACATTTTTTGTGCCCTTCGTATTTTTTACTTCTTTTATTTTCAATGCCCATGTAGCTTCTTTTTTTCCTGCCAGTCTTCGTATTTGAAGACTATCGTAATATTTCTTTCTTCTTTTGTAATTTCTCTTTTAGATTATACTATAATATCATTTTAGGCTGGATCAAGATTGTGTGAGAAAGGCAATAGGGCTTAATGCAAAGTTCCCTGCAGGCCATACCTCTTACCAGATTGGGTCTGATTGGCCATGTTCTACTGCGCTGAGAGTATTTTTATATTTGTAAAGTTTAAGTAATGATTCACTTTATCTTAGGTTTCTTGTGAGAATGAGATTAGATAGCACGTTATGTGTATAGTAATAGTGAGCACATGGCACATAGTAAAAGTTGGTGTGATTATGCTTTCTTTCTGTGATTGTCAGATTTCAAGGGGTTGATGTGCAGTTGGCCACAATGACTGAAGTTAATGAATAATGTTAATGAATATGGAGCTTGGAACACAATTGGTAAAACATACCTGTGGCCTACTAGAAACATTTTATCCATTTATTCACTCATCCACTTATTGAGTACCATAGTAAGTAGGGGAGGGCACTGGGATCAAGTAAAAATATAAAGTGTTGCTTAAGGAAATACATCGGAGAGGCAGAATTGCAGCATAGTCTGATTATAACATTTAGCATGAAACACGTGAAGTTTTTGTAAAGATCATCACAACAGTGACAATAAGGACAATGAAGGTGTTGGATGTGACACCCTTCAAGGCAGCAATTTCAGTGGAATGGCTTATTTGATACTATTTTTGTATTATATAAAGCCTAAAGAGATACATATTCCTGTGAAGATGATGCAAAATATGGAAATATGAAGATGAAGCCACCTTTTTTTTAAGTGTTTGAATTTGACCCGATTGGCACCAGGAGGAGTGCTCTAGTTCATCTGTAAGGACAGCCGTGTGTCACCAAGTTGGGGTGCGCTGGCTCCTCGTGATGCTGGGAACAAATCTAAAATGCGTTGTTCACTACAATTTTTTGAAAATAAGAACAAGTGAAATTTTATGGATGGTTTCCTGGAATTGGACCAAACTGTCAAAGGAAGCAGAGAACAGAAAAGAGGGCTTGTTTGTGTCAATTTGTGTGTTTTTCTCCTCACCTTCAGACTGGGACTGCTGAATAAGTGGATTTCCAGCGCACCACTTAATCGAGTGAAGGAATTTAGAAAGGGAAGGAGGTACAAATTGTTTCAAAGCTAGTTCTAGAAAGAAAACCTGAACCAGTGCTCTCCAAAGGCAGTTTGATTATCCACATAATAGAAAGTAGTGACAAATTTATATTTAAGATCTAATATGTAGAATCCAATATTACTAGAGAGTTCAGAAGGAAGTTCACGATTTTATAGGAAAGGAAGTTGATTAAGAGATAATAATCTCTTGGATTATTTTTTACTTTTCTGAATTGATACTTTATCATGGCTATTTGAATCAGTTACATCTGGAATTAATCTGACTAATTTTAGAAAAGTTTGTAAGCCCTGTGGGAACATTAATATGTATAAAATATGATATTTAGTGGTGACTGGCTTAACACCAGGCAGATAATCAAATGCTCTTTACATATTCGCTTAGTTTCTTTCCTTTTTTTTAATACACATACTGATATTTCTTAAGAAAATAGTAAGACTTCAACATAGGTTAACTACAAAAGCAGATTTTATGTAAAATAAGGAAAAAAGTAAACATACCCTTTTTTACCTCTACATTTTTCTAAGATCTGGCCTAAAATGTCCAGTCCTGGGTACTCTAGAGATGTTTAGATCAGTTTCTCCCTAGTTAGGAAGATGTTTAAACCAATTTAAGGCAAAAATTCTGAAGACACAGTATCTGAGGCCTCCACCTGCCTCCCGTTTATATTTCCCCTGAAGTCAGGAAGGACACTCTGAAGGTCTTACACGGCCACCTGTTCTTCGTGTTTGTGTGTGTGTGTGTGTGAGTGTGTGTGAGTGTGTGTGAGTGCATGTGTTTTGTCTCTCATCTTAGTTTATCTTTGGTGAATGGCACATGATTTTAAATCAACAGAGTGTGGTTCAAACCCTTTCACTTACTTCCAACTTATCTTTTGCAAGTTAAACTTATTAATTCAGTCCCTCATCTGTAAAACTGCAGTAAGAACATCTACTTCTAAGGTTGTTCCACACATTAAAGTGAGATAATGTTTGCAAAATGGTTATCACATTGATATATGTTAACTATCCAGTCTATTGTAATGTTCTTACTATTTATTAATATCAAGTACCTGTACATTAACTGTTACTTATTAATATCTTCCAATGGTGGAATTTGTCATCATTTTAATGTATTTTATATAGGATTAAATGTTTTATGATGTATTGCAAACATAAAATGACCTGTCAGGTATCATCACAGTTCTTTGCAGCTTCCTGTACATCTAAAAGGGTATGAAACCCCAGAATTTTGAAATGCATGCAATAGAAACTCCCCTGTCTTCACTGATTCTATCAGTTTTGTATTGTTGTTGTAAGAAATTGCCACACATTTAGACCTTACAACAACAGAAATGTATTATTTTATAGTTATGGAGGTCAGAATCCCAAAAACCAAGGTGACTCTAGGGTTGCCTTCCTATGGGCACTGTAGTGGAGACCCCACTCTCCCCTCTCTCCGGAAGAGGCTGCCTGGGTTCCTGGGCTCCTCGCCCTTCACTCTCCGTCCAGCATCTTCAAATCTCACTTCTCTCCTCTCATTTTTGCTGTGCTCATCACATCTCTTTTTCTCTGTTTTTTTTTTTTGTTTTGTTTTGTTTTTGTTTGTTTGTTTGCTCTCCTGTCTCTCTTTTCCTTCAAGGGTTCTGTGATTATTTTGGATCCACCTGAATAATCCATGATAATCTCTTCATTTCAAGATCCTTAATTTAAACATAGTCTGCAAAATCCCCATTATCATGTAAGGTAAAACAGTCAAGATTCTAGGGTTTAAGACTTGGGTGTTTTTGGGAGGCCATTTTCTTCCTTTGAAGGAAAAAGTTATCTATTACCTTGAGACCATAAAGACATATTATGGGTAAGATTCAAGTTTAATGTCCATATTTTACTTTATAAGCATAATGCAAAAATAGCAGAATTTTTTTTTTTTTTTGTAGAGGCAGAGTCTCACTTTATCACCCTCAGTAGAGTGCTGTGGTGTCACAGCTCACAGCAACCTCTAGCTCCTGGGCTTAGGCGATTCTTTTGCCTCAGCTTTCCGAGGAGCTGGGGCTACAGGGGCCCACCACAATGCCCAGCTATTTTTCTGTTTTGCAGTTCAGCCGAGGCCGGGTTTGAACCCACCACCTTGGTTATATGGGGCCGGCGCCCTACTCAATGAGCCACAGGCGCCACATGATATAATCTGTGCAAAATGATTTAGATGATTTCATTGAATTATCTAAGCCACACTCACTTTATTAGGTAAGTCACTTAACTGTGTTTCATGGAAGAGGAAAATAGGACTTCTAAGAAAATCTGTTCAAATTTTCTTGGGTAAAGATATGATGAAGGATTTAAAATAAGCCTGGTTAATTCCTTTGTCCACATGCTCAACTAGGTCATCCTCTGCCTATAACTGACTGATTCTTAACCAGAACAGTTTTAAAAATTCCTAAGATATAAAGGTGGCCACCATCACTCTTTATGCCTTACGTGCACGTGGCATCATTCTGCAGAGAGTTGGCACAGTGATGCTGAGCCAGCAGATGTCTTTTAGTAGCAAGGAGGACAGCTTCATGGTCATGTGACCTGTGCAGTCACAGAGGACCAAGTACTTACAAGGTCCTCAACAGTAGGCAATCCTCCGTTTCCATTGTCCTGAAAATTATTAGATTGTGGAACATGGGACCCCATGTTTTATTTTGCATTGGGCTCCACAAATTATATGTCTGGCTCTGAATAAGAGTAGAAATCTCTGCTTCCTGGCCCTTTTTAGGCATTCCAGGCTACTTGTTGCAAAGCACAGCTTCATAAAGGAACACGGAGCTTCTTACATATGGGTAAATAAGCCATTTTGATTGTTAAACAATCAAAGTAAATCCATAGATACCATCTGACTGAAAACCCATGAATCCAAATAAGGGCCATTTATTTGAGTCCTGTGCAACTATAGAACCAGCTCAAAAATAAACAGTTGTTGTAAGCCACTACATTTGGGTTGGTTTGCCATATAGCAATTGACAAGCAGAATAGGCAATATGTTAAGATATACAGATAGGTAGGTATCTTTGGGTCTCAAGTTTGTGACAATCTGGTTCACTGGCCTCTAGTATATATTAATTAGCCCAATGTCCACTAGGTTGATATTCTGTCTTGAAATTTTCATCAAAATATAATTTTATTTGTGTGTTTAAAACTTTTAATTAGTTTTGTCGTATTGTTTGAAGGAAGAGTTCAGATAGCAGATTTTAGTTTTTTCATCTTGAGCTCTTCGATATTAGACAAAAATTTAAATATGACTAGTTAAATTTTCTTTCCCCAAAATCAGCTGTAATTTGCTGGTTACTTAATATACATTTGATTAGCACATCTGGCCAACTCAAAGGGTCTTTTTGTTTTTATGATGCAAGGTAACAACTTGAATTGAAATCATGAGCCCACTACTGAGTCACTCCAGATTCTTTCCACAAATATATGCCTAATAAGTCATCAAATCCTCTCCTGAGTTCCCAGTTCCCCAAAGAATCTAATATCATTACATTATTCTGTGAGATGATGCCTTCAAACCTTTAAGACATGTATTTGGAGGTGTCATGAAAACAAAAGACTAAATAATCCTTTTCAAGTTTTTTTTTTGCAATAAACCTGTAGCTAGAGGTATATTGCCTGACTAAATTTATATTTCTTTTTCTATAGGACTTGGAAAATAAGCTATGTTAGCCTGATCCTTTCTATTTGAAGATCAAGGAAAGTTTATTAATAAAAATGATCAAAAATATAAATACTTAGTATTTCGTACAGCTTGGTTTTTATTCTAAGTCACAAAAAAATTATTTCTGTACTCTTCCCCAAGTATTTGTAGTTGTATTAGCCTGGATCTATGTGCCTGTTTCCTTAAAATATTATTTGGAAAGTGATAAGTTTAGCAAATAATTAAGGAATACCACAACTACCAAAGGATACTGGATAAGGCTTAGGAAGTGTGCAGCACTACTCTAGTTCCCAAGGAGGTCCCAGACGTGGCCTGCTGTAGCTGTTGGTTTGATGCATTCAGAATGACACTTGGAAAAATGCTTTGTTTAGCAAATGAGTGACTGGTTAGAATATGCCTTAGGGTTTCTTTCAATCACTCAAGTGATTCAAGTAATCTCAACTATTTCAATTAACAATGATCAACGGCAATTAATTCTTCATGATGTCAGATACTTGTAGTGCTGAAGTTTTGTACAGAGAAGAAAGAATATCAGGGTGACAATGCAGGCTAGTTGCCAAGAGTGTTCACTTTCATTTTTGGTTTTGACATTAATTTTAGTGTATGATTTGAGATAGGTCAAAGAATCCAAACCCACTTTAACTGCTTCCTTCAGTGAGGATAATATAATCATGTTGGAAAAATATCTTGATAATCTCTTATGTGAAGAGAAAATTCATATTAATAAATTCAATTAAATGTAAATTGCAGAGAAATGATGATTTTCCTAGAGTAAAATAAATGAGATTTGGTAACAAGCCAAACAAAGGAAATAAAAACTTTAGAGAAGTCAAAGAAAACAATTTTGAATGTCTCTGAATGTTTTCCTAATATCAACTGAACTTGAATGTAGAGGAAATAAATCACTACAACTAAAACAACAATTTCTAAAGTCAACAGCATTATGTTCCACTGTATATACATTAAACTTCAAATTGAAATGAAATTGATATTATAAACTTAATATGAATTCTAAGTTGGTTTGGAAATTTTTGAGGCTTAAGTCATTTAAACTCCAAAACTTAAAAGGTATCTCTATAAGTTGGAAAAGTAAATTAACAAAAGATCTTGAAATACATATGCTGAACTGCAACTCATTTTATATTGTATTCATGGGATTTAGAATTCAACATATGGACTGCAAGCTATTAATTTTAAACATATTTATACATTTGTCAGCAAACACTAGAATAGTGGTTTTCAAATCTCTCTCTGTCTCAATCAAAACAAGCTAAGAATGGGAAAGCTAAGAACTGAAATTGACAGAGGTTGGGAGGCCTGGAGCACCTTTGTTCTTCTGCTACTCACAAGTCTACCCTCCTTCACCAGGTGGCTCCAAAGGGAATTTATAAAGCACAGATTAAAACTTGAAGGTTGGGGCAGGTTGGTAGGCATTTAAAAAGTATGGTAAGCTAATGGTTCTTAAGTGAGTTTCAGATGGAGTTAACAAATTAGCACATTTACATTCTCACAAGTCTGAAGATGACCAAACATGGAAAGATTTGGAAGTGTTATGGCAGCATGTGTCCCTTCAACCAGAAACAGTCCACACCTGTGACATTTTGGCAGTCTTTGTGCTCAAATGTGCCTTCTATTTTTCTTGAATAAGATAAAAGATATAACCCAAATGGACGAAAGCAGAAAGCTAGTGTTTTCAACTTTAACTTATATTAATCATACTTTTAATTATGATACATGTATGAGTATTCTCAGTGGCCCACCTTTCTAACACTTTAGTTTCACTCATTTGGTATTACTTTTTGGGAAAATACTTGTAGATTAGGTTACTGTATATTTTGGGTAGTACTTAATCACAATGAAAATAATTTAATCATCTTTCAATTCATTTCATTTCACCTTAGTGGCCTTGAAGTATTGGTATTTAGCCTTTTCTTTCAGACTGAAGATCAACATTGGAATTTCCATATTCCTAAGACATGAAAATTGTTCCTGTTTTCTCAATGTCTGTAGCCAAGTAATAGCTGACTCTTTTGGACAGAGTGTGAAATCCCCTTTCCCCACACTCTGCATACTTGTTGCCTTCTTGGGCACTGTAGATAACTAGGCTTGAGAACTTTGTGTTTTACCAGCATAAAGTAAAGGGCTTTTTCAATGATGTGAATAGATATTTTTATAGCTATTATATAAAATTATCTGTGTAATTTTTAAGACTTTTACATCTCTTAAAATACAATTCGGTGCATCTGTTACTTCCCTGTGGATTTCTCATTGTGTTTTTTTTATGTTAAACTATAAGTTTAATTCAGTAAAAAATGATATAATTGATATAATTTACTTTGATAAAATAAGTTACAAAGCTGTATTTTCTAAAAAGGATCCATTCATACTTGTTTTCATGTAACATACTTTATCACTGTGATAAAGCATTTTACCTAATTATTTTGCTGTTCTTACTTATGGATATTAGTTGATAACAACATACTTTGTGAAGCAAATGATTAAGAAAACAAATTCTGACCAATAAATATCTTACAAACCATTTTCTACAGATTTTAAGAGCTATTTGATGTGGTAAAGTAATTGAACACGTCATATTTAGCATCCAATAAGATTTGGATATATGAAAGCTAGTATTACTGTTTTGGGAGTCTCACTTTGTCACCCTCAATAGAGAGCTGTGGTGTCATAGCTCAGAGCAACCTCAGACTCTTGGGCTCAAGTGATTCTCTTGCTTCAGCCTCTCTAGGAGCTGGGACTACAGGTACCCGCCACAACACCCTGCTGTTTTTGTTTGTTTAGCAGGCCAGGGCTGGGTTTGAACCCACCAGCCCCAGAGCATGTGGCCGGCTCCCTAACCACTGAGTACAGGTACCTGAAAGTTAGTGTTACTGTTAAAATAGTACCTTTTAATGCTAACAGTAATTTACAGAGATTTCATATCTTTATTGCAGAAATAATTATATTCACTGTATTTTCTTTGTGTATTTAATAGTATTTTCAAAATAAGAAATTCTGTATAGATGCTAAAGACTGCATATATTTCTTTGATTGTTTAACAATTATGAATCTCAGTACGTTCCTTTTATAACTTCAAAATAAGATAACTTTATTTTCTTTTATAACTTCAAGATAAAATAACTTTATTTTCAAAATAAGAAATTCTGTATAAATGCTAAAGACTGAATATATTTCTTTGATTTTTTAACAATTATGAATCACAGTACATTCCTTTTATAACTTTTAACTAATTGTAATTCCCACATAAATATCAAGTGGTCCAATTAAAATTGTTAAGAATTTGAATGTCTTATAAATATCACATTGCATCACATTATTTACTTTAAAACCAATCAACTCACAATTTAGTGGCTATACGGTTAATTATTTTCTAGCAAATTTTTATATTATATACAGTATTAGCTTTATTAGGCAATAAATTATGGCTCAAAATTTTAAAAAGCTGTTCCTCTTCATGCATGTAAACATATTTATTCACACCTGAATAGGAGAAGATTTTCCTAGGAAATAAGTACATGAAATATTACGATTTATAAAAATGATTATTCTTCTATAGAATTGCTTAAAATTTCACCCCAAGTGGGCTTTGGCTGAATTTTATATTCTTCAAGAACTTTCTTCTCAGAATAAAAGAAATGACAGATTTTTGGCAAAGGTAATTGGGAAAAAAAGAACCTGAAAGTTCTTTTTAAAAAGCAGCTAGCCATTTTGCCTTTTCTTTGAATATTGTGTGTATTCTCTAGAAAGCAATCTCACTGGTGGATAGAATGGTTTTTTTATGAGGTAGGAATAGATGGAGTGTCATAACAGACTGCTTGGGGTTAAACCCCATGAACAATTCCATTAAAGTCTTAATTCCTTAATTTCCTCATCATTGAAATGGAAAGAGTAATAGTATCCACTTCATGTGGCCATTCTCAGATTTAAATAATATATGAAATGCTTTGCAACAATGACTATCATATAGTAAGTGTCATATAATTACTATTTCATCATGTTGTAATTGTGATTTCAGATCAAATTTTGTCAACATCTTTCAACAGTCTGATCTAAAAAGCTAAAAGAGGCAAGAGATGACCAAATCTAATATTTTAAAATCTTACTTGATTCTATTTTACATTTTTAATATGAATCGTTTAAGTGAAGAAGAAATAGGAAGTTGGGAGAGAACCAAAGAGAGGCCGTGAAGCCTAGCGTCTGTTCTTTAAATTAAACTGGTGAGCCTTGGAACCTCAAACGGACTGTCCAATGGATTGAGAATCAGAACTATTGAAGGAATCAAAGTCCTCATTTTCAACAGTCATGTGTATTCCACCCTAAAGGGAATCACGATATGCTCCTCAATTCTCCTTTCCAAGGGCTACGTGAGGAATGGCAGACATTTCTTGCTTCCTAAAGTTTACTGATCCTTGTAGTTAAAAAATTGTTAATGTGGGTTAAACATCTTCCAAGATAAAATAATCTTGAGGATATATATTTTAAAGTTTTCTGAGTGATATAATCTCTTTCTCGTATCTCATAAAATCTTCAGTATAAACTTGATAAATGAATTAAAACAAAAAACACTTAGAGAAGTAAATGATAAGAAAAGTTAGAATAATGGTGACTAGAGAAAAAGACTGGCTGAATAAAAGAATCCTTCAAGTCAGTTAATTTCCAGTTTTTTTAACAAACTGAAGGTGATGCGTGATGCTAATTGAGTTGTCAGCTGGGAGATCATTAATAGTAATTTTGTATTATCGATCTTTATGTGAATTTTTCCATACAGCTTGGAAAGAGCTCAAAGAATTGCATGCCGTTTCTGTAATAGAACCCCCTCCAGTCTCATTTACTTATTTATGTAAAATAATTTTCTCAGGATTAACATAAATAAAAAATAAAACCTAGGAATGAAATTTATGTTTAATACTACTACTAGAAATAAAAACATTCAACCATGAACATAAAAGCTGTTTGGCAAAATGAAGGTCATCCATATCATTGATAAGCAAATTTCCAATACTTTTTATTTTTGTGTTTAGTGATTATCAAATATACTTTTGATTAATATACATCAGTAATAATTACTAAAGACTTAACCTAGAAGAAATATATTAACACATTTCTCATCACAGGAATTTTTTAAATTTAAATTTCTATTTATATACATATTTTATTGCATAGAACTGTAAGAGGATCAGTGCAATGTTTTTTGGTGCATTTTATTTGGTATGTATGATAGCAGATAGTAGATTGTCCTGACCTATAGAATCATTTAGGTACAAACATGAGAGTTAAATCAATTATTTTCATATAGAAATATTGACTACATATGAGGAATTATGTTTTCAAATGTTAAATTTATGAGGAAATACATATTAAATGTATAAAACCATACTTTTTCAAATTTCTTTTTTTTTTTTTTTTTGGAGTTTTTGACCGGGGCCAGGTTTGAACCCTCCACCACCAGTATATAGGGCTGGCACCCTACTCCTTGAGCCACAGGCACCATTCTTTCAAATTCTTTCAGAAAATATATGAACAAAAATATTTAAAAACAACTGACTGATAAAACCTTTGAATGAATTATCTGTTCTAAGATTACATGATTATTTTGGATATGAAATAATATTTAATTATGTATTTAATAGCATTTCATTTAGATTCTAACTCAGAATTGCTTTAGAAATATTTAGAGTATGATCTTTAAAAACCTGTTCTATCTGCCCGAATGCCATGTGAACCAAAAATGATAAGAAATAAATAAATAAACCTATTCTAAGTTTTAATTTTTGCCTTGTGATATTCTCTTTGGCATCTTGATATTCTTCCTTTAAAAAAAAAATCATACACCTAGATGGAAGTAGAACACATTATTCTTAGTAAAGCATCACAAGAATGGAGAAGCATGAATCCTATGTACTCAATTTTGATACGAGGACAATTAATGACGCGGTGCGAGTGGGGGAAGGGGAGAGCAGAGAGAGAGAGAGAGAGAGAGAGAGATGGAGGGTGGGGTGGGGAAAGGAGGAGCAGAGAGAGCAAAGGAGTGAGGGGCTGGGGTCTTGGCGTGTGCCACAACTTTTTGGGGGGAAGACACAAGTGTAAGAGGGACTTTATCTAACACATGCAATCAGTATAATCTGGTTTCTTGTACCCTCAAGGAATCCCCAACAATAAAAAAAAAAAAAGAAAGAAAAGAAAAAAAATCACACACTTAGAGAAACACAGTGTGGGTCAAATCTTTGTTTTTTAGTAAGGAAAAAAATATGAGAAGAGAAAATGCAGGAATATTAATTAAAACACCACTTAGTATCCTAGAAAATTTCAGTTTATAGGTGTTAATAATGTAATTAGTTGTAAGTGATATTTTAGAAGGCTGTACCTAAATAGTAAAAATAAAGCACTGTAGTTCTTTTTGGGGTCTTGGTAATTTGATGCAAGTTTTGAACAAGCAATATTTTGAAGAATAAGGCATCTTAAAAATTTAGAAAGTAGGGCTCGGCGCCTGTGGCTCAACGAGCTAAGGTGCCAGCCACGTACACCTGAGCTGGCGGGTTCGAATCCAGTCCGGACCCGCCAAACAACAATGACGGCTGCAACCAAAAAAAAAAAAAAAATGGCCGGGCGTCGTGGCGGGCGCCTGTAGTCCCAGCTACTAGGGAGGCGGAGGCAGGAGACTCGCTTGACCCCAGGAATTGGAGGTTGCTGTGAGCTGTGATGCCACAGCACTCTATCCAGGGTGACAGCTTGAGGCTCTGTCTCAAAAAAAAATAAAATAAAATAAACTTAACTGTGCTTTGAAATTCT
>CAUYRH010011308.1:0-16859 GCA_963574655.1 Perodicticus potto | reverse complement strand
AAGTCTCTTGCCCACAATGAAATGGGATCACTTGTTCTTTTCTTATTAATAAGTTTGAGTTCTCTGTGGATTCTGGTTATCAGACCTTTGTCAGAAACATAACCTGCAAATATCCTCTCCCATTCTGAGGGTTGTCTACTTGCTTTGCTTACTGTGTTCTTGGCAGTGCAGAAGCTTTTTAGTTCTATCAGATCCAAGTAATGTATTTTTGGTATTGCTTCATTTGCCTGGGGGGTGCTCCTCAGAAAGTATTCTCCCAGGCCAATTTCTTCAAGTATTCTGGGCATTTATACTATAAAAATGGTTTCAATGATTTTTCTCTATATCTTATTCTCATTTTCATTGCTTTCATCATTATTTAAATGTTTCCATGTCAGTAGTAATTTCCGTTTCTAAGACTATTAATCTATGTCTTTCTTTTTTAGTCTGGCAACATAGCTAAAGATTTGGCAATTTTGAAGATATATTCAACCTGCTTTGCTTTCATTAATTTTTCTCTATTGTTTTAAGTGTCTATCTCATTAGCTTACACTTTAGTTTTTCTTATAGTTTTCTCTTGTGCTTGCATTAAATTTAGTTTACTCTTCTTTTTTCACTATTTTATGGGATAACGTTATATTATTGATTGGAGATCTTTTTTAAAAAATTAGACATTTAAAACCATAAGTTTTACTCTGAGCACTGCTTTTCCTATATTCCATAAATTTGGATCTATCCTGTCTTCGTTTTTATTTATTTCAAAATAATTTGTAACTGCCCTTTTGATTTCTACTTTGACACATTAGTTATTTAGAAGTGCTTATTTAATTTCCACATACTTGTGAGTTTCCCAATTTTCTTTCTGTTATTGATTTCTAGTTTCATCCCACAGTAGTTGAAGGCCATAGGCCATATTATTTGTATCCCAACTACTATTTCATGTAAAGTGCAATTAATTAAAGTAGCAGAATATGGTCTTGTTTACCAAAGAAGAAACAGGAAAAGTATAAGAGGTCAAACAATTCATCCTATTCTTTAGTTATCCAAATATGCAGAACGGGTCATTGTTCTCACTGCTACAGCAGTGACCTCTGTGTATGGATGTGCCTTTGCTCAGCCATTGGCTTGCAAGACGAGCAAAGTTCACAGAGGGAATAATACCTGCTTGAGAACCCTGAAGTTGGCTGCTCCTCTGATTAATAGAGAAAATTATAATTGCTCCAGATAAATGTGGGGGTTTCATCATTGGTTGCTTTTTTTTCTTTTTCTTACAGTACTATTTCCATTCCTCACCCCAGTTTTTGAAGCACTAAATATCTCTATGTTTCCAAAAGATGTTACAAATTTTTTAAAAAACTCTGTACAAAAGATGAAAGAAAGTCGCCTCCAAGATAAACAAAAGGTAAAATCTGGTGGTGGTTATGAGGATGTTCACATTTTGATAATTTGGGTGATTGTATACTTATAATACAAAAGAATTCATTTCATAGTAATGAAGAAGGTGGGTGTGGTGAGAGGAGGCAGATATGAGAATAAGTCAGAGAGATAGCATTTAAAATTTAATGCCAGGCACAACATTTAGTACTTCATGGCATAAATGTTGGTGAGGTAAAACTGTGTAACACTTGCCTTCACTTCAATAAATTATCAAGGGACAAATGTTACCTTTTAAGAATCAATTTACTGTTATTATTATTTTCCCACATCTTAGCCTGATAAGGAATCCTGTCAAGTTATTTTGGACAGTCTCCTATGAAGGCCTTCTTTGGCTGCCTGTGTGTTATAGCGTATGTTACACTTGAGCCTGGTCAGGCTGGGAGTGGGTCGGGGTCTTCCTTGGGCCTTGAAGCTGCAAACAGCCTGATCCATCTTTACTCTAATGAGGTCTGCAGATGAAGCCAAGGATCTCCGCATGTCAGGGACATGGGACTGAGTACCCAGGTGTCATTGAGGATTGTATAGAGTTCTGGGAGAGTGGAGCACTTGAACATGCTACCACAAAAAAACTGTGAAGGAGCTTGGAAAATGTCAGGAGATTAATCCATATGGCCACTGGTTCAGAATGAAGTCCTGAAAACAAAAAGAACTTAAGTCCTAAACAGGCAGGTCTTACAAAAAACACTGTTCAAAAGGCAGATAATCTGAGGATCAGGGAGAACAAAGATTAAAAAGTAGTTGCACGTGGTAGCTGAATTTCTCTTAGGGAAACACCTTGCTCTCTAAGGTCTTAGGATATTTTTGTTCACTGGGGACTTAGGAAACATATATTAGGCTCTGTATTTTAAGGACCCATATTTTCAGAAGGGAAGTTGAGGACTACACTCCTGATTTATTTATGACTTAATGAGTCACTTTCTGTCACTGAAATTTCTTTTTCTGCTTACAGCACCGAGTAGATTTCCTTCAGCTGATGATTGACTCCCAGAACTCCAAAGAAACAGAGTCCCATAAAGGTAACCAAAGAGGGTTTCTTGGGACTCCTGATGGGAAAGCCCACAGAGAGCAGCTCATTCTGACAGTGTGCAGGAAGCTCTCTAGGGAGAGAAGAATTTCTGACACATTGTAGAATGACACATGTCTGGATATTGTAAGTGGTAGCTGGAGAAGCCTTCTAGAAGCACACAGGCATAGCCATACTCAAATATACAAGGGCAGCCCTGAATAAGCCTGTCATGCCTGGAATTCAGCTGGTGTCTTGGGTCACCTACGTGAAAACTAATGCTGGTTCTTAGGGCCCCCCCAGATCCACTGAGTCAAAATCTCTGCCTGGAAATTTACAACTAACATCAAATCAGGAGACCTACTATTCCAATAAGGGTTATTTTAACTCGGAATACTTGGTAAGAGTGTGGATGTATTTTCCCTTTGTAATGAGGAAGCAACCAATGGAGGAAATATTTCAGATTATGTAAAAATCTTATTTCCCTTCAACCTTTCACCAACGAGTTTCACCATCTATGGATAGTTTTGATTTTAACTATTGCTACCATGATGGTAGAAAAATGAAGATCCAGGTCAATTTCCAGCTACAAGATTTTGACAACCATCTCACGAACATCCTCAATATTTAACAATTGTTTCTAGAGAGCAGGAATGGACGTGCTCCAGCACACCACTGCTTATATGTCTGTGTGCACATCTGTTTCTGTCATCTATCCACCATTTACCTATCTATCATCTATCTGTCTATCCCAATACAGCCTTCTGTGATGAAGGAAATAGCCTATCATTTCCTGGTTGAATACAGTAACCACTGGACACATGGGGTTGTTGGGTACTAAACAAGTAGCTAGTGCCATTGAAGAAGAATTTTTAAATGTATTTAATTTTAATTAATTAAACTTTAAGTTTATACAGGTACATTTGGTTAGTGATTATCTGATTAAACAGCCATGCTCTAAACATTTGAGAATGTAGTGTAATTTCCATTCATTTTCATAGGGTTCATAGTTAACCACATAAAATAATTTTGTAGTTGAATTTACCTACTAATGTGTCACAGAAGTCATCACAGGTAAATCACAACTCTGTAGACCCCATCACACTCTTCTTGTATTGTTTTTAGTAATGAATTACATGGTTGGAAGGGGTACCATATTGAATTCAGTGATTCAGGTGTTGAAATGTCCTAATCCAATCCCAACCAACCAGTTTGGAGCCTCTGGTCAGCTTCTCTCAGAAGAAAAATCAAGAGGGAGGCCAACCTATAATCATGAGGGCTTTTGCTATGTTATTGCCATTCATCAGATGAGGGTCATTCACCACCCTTTTGGTGTTTTCTCTATTTCTGTAGTTTGTGTACATCCTGAGATAGTCCATTTTGAAGAACTGTGCCCTAGATTTTCTGATGTCTCCCAAAGCTATAATCCTTGCTTCTCAAGCTGGGGTGTGCACACAAATCACCACATCTCTGGAAAGTTCAAATAAATCTCTAAGGAGATTTAGTGGGGTTTTGAGCGTCTGCATTTCTAATAAGCTCCCAGATGTTGCTGGTGCTGCTGGTACATGGACCAACTTTGACTAACAAGAATTTATCTGAGGCCCAATATTGTTACCTTAAGTTCTGTCAACCCTGCGTGGAGGGAAGATCCTTCAATTGTCCCTGCGCTTAAGACTTCTAATGCTTGAAATAATACAATCAAACATTTTCAAGCTCTGTTGTAACTACAATACTTTCAATTCCTCCTAAGGGAGAATGCTACCCTGTATTTTACATACAGCTGGAATGCTATTGTGATTATCCAAGGGGCATACCAATCACTGAGTATATTAGACAGAAATGGTCTCTCTGGAAATTACCCAGATGTGTTGGTGATGAAGACAGCATTATGAAAAGTTGATGGGCCAAAATTACACACACTTCAAGATATATTTGGGCTAGTACCATTTTGCCTTATTCTATCGCTAGAAGATATACATCAGTGTGAAAACCACTCCCAGTGTGACTCCGATTTCCTTTTCCATTTTTATCACTGGGGATTTGGGAGTCCACATGTGTTTTTCTTCCTCTGAACTGGGTTGTTCTACATTTACATGCTTTACCTAAAATATCCTTTCTTCCCTTTCAGTTCTGTCTGATCTGGAGCTTGTGGCCCAGTCAATTATCTTCATTTTTGCTGGCTATGAGACCACTAGCAGTGTTCTTTCCTTCGTTATGTATGAACTGGCCACTCACCCTGATATCCAGAAGAAACTCCAGGATGAGATTGACGCAGCTTTGCCCAATAAAGTGAGTGGATAACAGCTACCAAGAGAAGGAGGAGATGAAGCCTTAGCAAGAATGCCTGCTTACCACTTCCCAGGAAGAGTTTTGCAAAATTTATAAGCTTTGACTCTTTTACTTGCACTTCTAAGGAAGGCTCTAAAGAGAAAAACAAAGGGATAAATACAGGCAATGGACGCTCCTCTTGGAAATAAGCCATTTGTAAAACAGTGCTCGTCCTTGTGCATCTATTATGAGTTACTAAAATAATCTCAAAAAAACCCCAGAAAGCCTCAGTGGCATATAACAATAAGAAGTTTTTTGCTCACATGTCTGGATAGGTAGCTCAACAGGCTCTGGTCTGGCTGTTGTCCAATTGTACTTGGCCTTAAAGGCAATGGGCTGGTGGACCCAGCTCTGCCCTCACCTGTCTCAGGCTGCAGTCACAGAGCTAGTGGGGAAGAAGCCATGTAGCAACCAGGGTGTCTGACTCCAGGAGAATATCTTAACTTCTATACCATTGCCTCCAAATACAAGACCAAGTGCAAGTGACATGTTGTCCCAGCTGTTTTCAGCTCTCTATCCCGTTGGGATTATTAGTGGTGTAAAGAGACCTGGCCTCTGGGGCTGCTTAGTCAGGTTTGACAGTGAGGTGAACACAAAGGGGTCTTCTTCAGAGTTACAGTCAAGCCAAACCAGTACATGGGAGACTGCTCCTGCAAGAGGATGGGGCAGAGTGTGCAATTCCTATCCTCTTTATAGCTTTCACTGGAAGTGAAATTGTTTGCCCTGGGAGTTTCAAACCATAACCTTCTTTTATCCTTTTTGGGTAACAAAGGAACTAGTTTATTATCAAATTATTTATAGAGTTTCTTATAGAGTTTCTGTGTATATTTTATGTATATAATAAACAGTGTTATCAACAGAACTTTCAACTAAAAAGTCTTATGTGGGCAGTAATGGTCACATTCCTTTGGTAACATTTATGTACCTGAGAAGGAAAAGGCACTATATGGTGATGCTCAGGATTTGAGTTCTGGGTAGGGAATGACCACAGTGTTCTCCCACATCCATAATATCTCCACATGTCTCAGTGTGGCATCGAGCAGGTCAAGTAATTGGTAGTTATTAAATGTGGGGTTCTTTACCAAAGTGTTTCTTTCAATCCTCTAACACTTCAATAGTACTGAATACACTGCATTATGGTCAATTACAAGTCTCCATGTATTCAAATGTGTTTATTTCTTCCCAGACACCTGCCACCTATGATGTCCTGGCACAGATGGAGTGTCTTGATATGGTGGTGAATGAAACTCTCAGATTATTCCCAATTGCTGGAAGACTTGAGAGGGTCTGTAAGAAAGATGTTGAAATCAAGGGAGTGCGCATTCCCAAAGGAGTCACTGTGATGATACCAACCTATAGCCTTCACCGAGACCCAAAGTACTGGACAGAGCCTGAGGAGTTCCGCCCTGAAAGGTATGAAGTACCTGGGAGAGGGAGCCCACCCTGACCCAGCCTGGTTACAGCACATTCTGCAACTATTAGTGTGCATGACAATCATGTGATTGCACAGGCATTTACTTTAAGTCTGTTTATTTGTTAAAGTTTTCTATTAAAAAAGTACTAATTGTGAAACTTTGTAAACCATTGATTAGTATAAGGAAAGCTATATCTATTCATAGTGACACACCGTAAGATAAACCTTATTAATTATGTGACGTGTGTCCTAATGGCCATTTTTGTCAATATATATAACTTTTAAAATATATAGTGTTATCACATTTTATTTGTGTTTGAACTGCATCTTACTTTATGAAAGTGTAAAATATGTGTCCACTGCTTTTTATTACATATTTTTGGTATGCATATGCCATAATTCATTTCACCCCTATTTTGTTTTAGAATAGGATTTTTACTTCTTTCAGTTCTGTGTTATTCTGTTTAGTTCCACATCAATTTACTTTAGGAGATGTTTCCATATTCCATTTTGTTCAACACCAGTTGCTATTTTCCCAAGGGCAATTTAAAAGTACAGGCTGAGAACCTGACAGGTCCTCATCCCTGATAGTTTTAGTCACTTCATTGAGGACACAGGAGAGCATGGGTCTTCCTGGTGCTGTCTGTGGCAGGAGTCCTGTGCCAGCTCCCTTATGCCCTCAGTAGTCCCTGGCTCTTCCAAAGCACATTCACCAGCTCTCTGGACATCTCAGACAACCCAGCAGGATGTTCTGGGAATACACAGCCAGGGCTGGGCTTGGGCACTCTGGAAATAGTTAATGCTTCTTCATTATTCTATTGGTGAGCAAAGTTAGAGTGAAATTGTTAGGGCACTACCTGGTGAGTTAGGAATCCTGGGGTCTAAACTTCTATTGACCCCTCCCTGCAAGACTGCTGATGGCAGGGACTCTGTCTTGTTGGCCATGGTGTCCCTTAGGCTGGCATGGAGTCTGCACATCTGTGTTGGAAGAGTAAATCAGAACTGACCAAGTGCTCTGTTCCCTGGAGGAGAGCACTTGTGTGTTTCACCAAAGCTCAGCACTTCAACCTCCTCTAGCTGTATAAACACAAAATCAGAGACCACTTCCTGTATGTTCCTTTGATTCATTCTGTCACCAAACAGAGAATAAGTGGTTACCGAGTATCAGGGACTAGGTCAGGGTGTGAGAAATCCAGACCTTACCAAAAATCCGTTATAGAGGATGTCTTACAAGTATAAATATGTATCTATAGGAAGAAGTTTATAGAGCACTTTTAATGCATCTCCATGTGCCCATAGCCTGTTGCAGGAGTGGTCAATGCACGTCAGCTGCCCCATTCACACAGCACCACAACCATCCCCCAGACTCCTGTTTTTTGAGGCATTCACCTATAAATATCTCAGAATGCTCTCCAAAATATAAGGACATAGTTTACAAAACATCACCCCAGGAGGGCAATTGGTGGGATCACACCTACGGTGCATCTTAGAAGGGTACAAGTGAAACTTACTAAATGTAGAATACCAATGTCTACATACAGTGATTATGAAAATGCCATGAAGGCTATGTTAAACAGTTCGATGAAAATATTTCAGATTGTATATGAAGTCAGCACATTGTGCCCCATGATTTCACTAATGTACACAATTCTGATTTCATAAAAATTAAAAAAACATCACCCCAATGTCATTGTCACATTTGCCAAACATTTTTTCTTAATATAATCAAATATTGAAGAATCAATTTTAATAAAATATGGGTCTAACTTCCAGTGATAGATAAGGAAAGCTGTGATTATAGTACAGGAGAGGAGCAATATAGGTTGTGGGGACAGGAGGGTAAGTCAGAACTCCTAAAATATGGCCTGTGTAGTTTTCATCTTATTGACCTTTCTACTACTGTGCATCCAGGTTCAGCAAGAAGAACAAGGACAGCATAGATCCTTACATATATATGCCCTTTGGATCCGGTCCCCGAAACTGCATTGGCATGAGGTTTGCTCTGGTGAACATGAAACTTGCTCTCGTCAGAGTTCTGCAGAACTTCTCCTTCAAGCCTTGTAAGGAAACACAGGTCAGTAAACTTTCTGTATAAATAATGCCTTATTGGGAGTTTTGTTAACTGTGGAGTCTATACAAGTAGTTTCCAAGTTACAAACATCAGACTTATGTATAACTTGTACTTACAAACAGAGGTTATTACAGGTAATAGGTAAATGTATGTGTTCTAACTTACATACAAATAAAACTTAAAACCTTAGAACCTACCTCGTTCATAATCCAGGGACTTCTTGATTTTAAAAAAGAACATGCTTGTTCATCTTTCTAGTAAGTTATTTTATTGGGCAAATAATCTATTTGGAACCATCAATGATCCTTGAGGGTGTTTTAGTTCTGCAGTTCAAAACATGGCTTTATTTAAACCAAACTATAAAAATAACTAAAGTCAAGCATATTAGCATGACATAATTATATACAGTCTCTTTGAAGTTGACTAAGGTTTATATTCAGTTTTAAGTCAATTGGAAATATGGGGAAGTGTTTCTCATAGTCATGCAGTGCTGTACTTACCTCACCGTGACATCTGAGTGGTGCTATCCTTCACCCAACCCTACGGAAGCTGCCTCATGATGGTAGTTATCAGCCATGGGTGCTACACTGCAGTCACCAGGGTGCTTTAAAAAATTACTATGTGTGGATCATCTCAGATAGTCTAAAACAATAGGCCCAGAATGTGGCTTCAAATGCTTCCCTTTCAGTTCTTATTTGAAGCGAAGTTTGAAAATCACTGATTGAGGGACTGCTGCCAGACATGAGGATTACCACAGGGCCATCCTGACTATTTGAATTCCCCTCTGGGTTGCCTACTTTATACAAGGTTGGCTCCTTTTCTTCCCAATAATAATTTTGTGAATGTTCTTCCCACTGTCCTTCTCATTCTGTATTCATCTTTCAAGTCCTAATTCAAACTACAATCCCCTCCAAGAATCTTCTCTATTCCAGGGTCCATTCTCTGCTCTCTTTTTGGATACACCAAGATATTATCACCACCTGACTTTATATCTTGTCATTAATCATCCAGTTTTCATCTGTATATTTTCTCTATATCTGAGAATACCTTCTCAACTCCCTTAACTGTATCACCTCATTTTATTCCTTTCATAAAATCAGAATGGTGGCTTGAAGAAGACATTGTCCACTGCAAGTATTCAGTAACTGTTCAGGGTAATTCATGGTTTATTTGGATTTCATGAATATAAACTTCAAGCTATTTTAATTTTAAAATTTAACAAATGATCTTTGTGTGTGTGTGTCCATCTGTCTGTCTATAAGGAAAATATGTTAATCCATATGAAATAAAAGAAAGGTATTGCAGTTATAGAAACATTTGGGTTTTCATCTGAAAACAATTGTCATTAATTCATATCAACCAAAGCACAGTAAGTGTTATTTCCAGGTGTCACACATTCCATATGCAACTTCTCCCTTACATAAGCTTTTAGTAGGGGAGAGGAAGAGTGTGGAGATAGTTTTCATATTATTTGCTGCTATAGGGCAGCTGTGTAACTGTCCCATAAGTTTGTACAGACTGAGCCCATCTCTGAGATAAACCACACTGAAGGCATGCCTGGGGTGAGCAGTATGCTCCCAGGCAAGCTTCCAGGTATTTACAGGTTGGCCCTTCTCAATCTCCTTGACAATTTGTTTGCCCTGTATTCTACTAAGATCAGAAGGTTACTCTGTGCTGGATCCCCCAATATGGAAAGAGTGGCTCAGTGAGAATTGTTCCCAAACTATTAATCAAAACACTGTAGAATGTGACAAGTTCCCCCATTTCCATGACATTTGAAAAAAACTAGAGAAGATAACTTTTAAAAAGTATAATACTTTCTAAAGGCAACTTTCCATCATCATACTGCATGGTTTTAACTGAGAGTGGATACTAGAGTCTTAAGAATTCAAAGACCACACATATGATTGAAGTGTATAGTACCTACTCAGGATAATGTTGCAAAATTCAACATACAAAAAATGAGTTATATGTGGCTTTTTGAAAATAGTTTGTCATAATGCCTAAAAAGTCGGAATACATAATTTTGAAGACTCATTCTTTTTACATAAAATTTAAATTAAAAAATATTTCAACCAACATGAATTTGTCTCATACTTGTCACAAAATAGATGCTTAATAAATATTATATCAATTGACAGGTGGAAGAATACTTCACTGTCCAGTTTTTACACACCTTATCAAATAAATATAAAGAATTCAAGATAGATGATGCTAAAAGTAGTTTTTAATAAATTTGCAAAGCATTTTTGTCCTTAAATTATCTTTTCTGCTTTGTTTCAATTTTACTTTGCTTCATTTATCATTTCAGATTCCCATGAAATTAAGCACAAAAGCAATGCTTCAGCCAGAAAAACCCATTGTTCTAAAGATTGAGTCAAGAGACAGAGCCATATACGGAGCTTGACTTTTCCCTAATGAGATCTGCCCTGTTGTTCTGGAAAGCTACATCTAAGAACACTAGAGACCCCAATTTACATTGTAAAGATAACTCAGATATGAAGAAGAGCTTAACTCAGAGCACTGGATGAATGACTGGGGATTCTGTACATTCACTGTGCTGCCTCAGGGTCTGTGGAAGACTGTATGTCATGTGATAGAAAGGAGGTGACTAAACTAATGCCACATATGTGGACTCTGCTTCTCTGATTCTCATAGGGCAATCTCTACCCACCTCCAGTTAGTACTGTTAACTCCTACTTAGCTCTGATAAGAAAATAAACATTTCTCAACATTTTAGCAAGAATTTTGGATGAATGTGAGCAGTATTGTGGTGACTTTAATATTAGCATTTATAGCACATATTTGTAGTGTTCTATAATAAATATACAGAGAAAACCAATACACATTTCTTTATAAAAGTATTATCTGATGGTTTCATGCACATTAAGAATCTGTAGATATGAATGACTGAGAATCAACAACTAAGAATGTTTTGTCATCATAATCACTGGTTCTGTGAGGCCTTTTTCAAAATTCCAATTTGATTATCAACGTAAGTGAGAGTTAATCCACTGTGGCTTTGCCCATTGCTTAGAAAGTATTGTCTTTTTTCCCCACAGTGTAACAAAGAGATTTTATTTAGGAAGAGCAAAGAGAAGGTTTAGACTACCCCCAAAGAGAGTTGGAAGTGGGTTTCTTTATGAAGGAGAAAAGGTGAGAAAGACCAGAAAGTATTTTCATAGTTTAGTTGTGCCTTTTGAGGCACAGATCCTCCAAACACAAAATAAACAAAGAAACAATGGATATTAACAGAACTCTAGACAAAAACCTAATAGATGTTTATAGAATATTCTAAGCAAAACTCATTAAAGAACATTCCTCTCATCAGCTCATGAGCATTTTCTAAGACCGATCATATCCTCCACCACAAAACATGTCTAAGAACATTTTTTAAAATATAGAAATTACACCATGCATTGTCTCAGACCACAAAGGAATAAAATTAGAAATCCACTCCAACATAAACACTCATTTCCATACATAGTCATGAAAAAGTGAACAATCTACTAGTGTAAGATAGTTGGCTCAAGGAGGAAATAAAGATGGAAATCAGAAGATTCTTCAAACTAAATGAGAAAGGAGACACAAGTTATCAAAATCTGTGGGATTCACCTAAAGAAGTCCCTAAATGCCTCCACACAAAAGACAGAAAGATCACAAATCGATGATCTAATGAAACTTCTCAAGAAACTGTAAAAGGAAGAGCGCAGCAATACCAAACTAAGCAGAAGAAAAGGAGTAACTACGATCATAGCAAAACTAGATGAAATTGATATCAAAAGAACTATACAGAAGATCCACAAAATTTTGGTTGTTGGAAAAGATGAACATAATTGACAGGCCTCTCACTAGACTAACCAGAAGGAGAGAACAAAGGACTCTATTAAACTAAATCAGATATGAAAAGAGAGAAATCTCTGATGCCAAGGAAATAGAAAATATCATCTCTGAATACTATAAAAACGTTTATGCCCATACATGTGAAAATGTGGAGGAAATGGGAAAATTTGTGGAAACACACAAACTCCTGAGGGTTGGTCAAGAAGAAATAGAAATCCTGAACAAGTCAATATCAAGTATTGAAGTTTAAGCAGCAATAAAAATGATTCCAATAAGTAAAAGTCCAAGATCAGATGGTTTCCATGTAAATTTTACCAGATCTACCAAGAAAAACTAGTACCTATACTGCAGAAATTATTCTGAAATATGAAGAGGGAAGGAACTCTCCCCAACTCATTCTATGAAGGTAATATCACCTTAATACCAAAGCCAGGAAAAGGCACAACAAAAAAAAGAAAACTATTCACTAATATCCCTATGATTATACATGCAAAAATTCTCAATAAAATCTCAGCTGCAAATAAAAAAAAATTAATTGACCATGACAAACTGGGCTTCATCCCAGAGATGCAAGGATAGTTCAACATACACAAATGTCTAAATTTAAATAACCACATAAAAAAAGTAAAAACAAAGATCATATGATTGTCTCAATAGATGCAAAAAAACATTTGACAAAATTCAACACCCTCAAATCATAGGAATACTTGAAATAAGGTAGGCACAGATAAGACTTGTCTTAAAATTATAAATGCCATATATGACCAACCTACAGCCAATATCATACTAAACAGGGAAAAATTGATAGCTTTCCTGCTTAGTACTGGAACCAGACCAAGTTGCCTACTATCACAACATCTATTCAGAATAATGCTAGAAGTCCTAGCCAGAGCAATCAGGCAAAAGAAAGAAAACAAGAATATCCAAATGGGGAAAGAAGAGGCCAAACTATTGTTCTTTGCTGACAATGTGATCTTCTATCTAGAAAACCTCAAGGATTCTGCCAAGAGACTCCTGGAATTGATTAACAAATTCAGCAAAGTCTCTGATTACAAAAACTATAGACATAAATCAATAGCATTCCCATGACAACATCAGTCAAAGCTGAGAATCAAATAAAAGACTCAACAGCTTTCACTATACCAACAAAGAAAATACAACGCCAGTAATTGTTGCCTTCCAGAACAAGATGACAGCTGAGTAAAAGCTTCTGTGCAACCAGGCGCAGTGAGATTGGGAGAGAAGACTCCAGGCATCGCTGGCTAGTGGGATCTGCTCAGAAAATTCCCTTTGGTGAATCAGGGAGTCAGCAAGAGACTTCTGGACCCGATGAGGAGGACAAAAGCAGTGGAGAACTGGCAAGTGGTAGGTGCAGTTTGTTTGGTTGGAGGCTGCCCACAGCTGTAACCATAGCAACAGCAAGACTGCAAGCAGGAAAAGCCTTACCTGTGGGCTGTTTTGGTGTTTTTGGACTTCGGCACTCAATTGAACTACCTTGGGAGATCTTGTGAGGGTGTGCGGATGACTTTAGGCATTGTATGGAGCCCTGGACTGAGCTGCTGAGCTGGAAAGGAGCTAATACCATTCAGCTGTGGGCTGCCCACACAGCCACTGTGGGGGAGCTGCCCCTGTGAGTCGCAGCACGGGGGTCAGCCAGGAGAACTTAGGCAAGTAATCTAGTGATTGAGTTGCCCACAGGTGGGGACTGAGATGCTGGGGAAGAGGCGAGATCTAAGTATTTGGCAGATTACAACCTTGGCTCTCAGGGAAATAGAGGAGACCAGTTTTGACACACTGGATAAGCTGGCAGCTATGCTAGGAGAGATCCCAGCGACATGTGCTTTCCTTGGAAATCTTCTGCTTAGCCAAGGTTCACAGTTTGGAGTGTCTTTTAAGCTGTCTGAGGAGACATTTGGACGCCCAAGCCTGTGGGGTCTGAGAAATCAGCAGAGGCTTCCAGTCTCCATCTTGTAAAGCTGTATCAACGTTGTGATTAACATCTCATACCTCAGAAGAAAACCTGTTGCCAGACAATATTCAGCATATACTGAATATATACTGTTTTGGTTTTCTGGTTTTGGGGGGTTTTTTGGTTGTTGTTGTTTTCTTAATTTTAATATTTTTCTCCAAATATTTTTCTATTTTTTCCTTTTTTCTTTTTATCTTCACTATTCTAGTTTAAATGCAATCTTCCATTTTTGCCTTCTTTAACATTTAGAACTTAATTTTTGCTAGTGTTTCTGCCCCTATTATTTGTTTTTTTCCACCAATTTTATCCTGTAAGGGTTTTTTTTGTTTATTTGTTTTGGTTTGATTTATACTATTTTTGTCTTTCCTCTCTACCTGGTGGAGGTAGGGTACTGTGTCTGATCAGGCTGGCAAAGAGCTGCTGACCTCAAAGGAACCATCCAACCCAGCATTCCCAGAGGTTGGGTCAAAGTACCCTACTATATACCTATATTACTCCTATCTCCTTCTTTCAGTTCATCTCTTCTTTTTGTCAATATTTCCTTTTACTAACCCCCTCTTATTTCTCTTTTTCCTTTCTTTTTAAAATCATTTTTCCCTTCTTGCTCTTCAATCTTCTCATCCTTCTTGTCACATACCAAAAGGACTCATTAAAACTTTAGGCCAGAGGCACAGTAACAAAGGAAGTGAAAGGAAAATTAGGGCAAGGAAACAGATACAAGAAAACACTCATGAAGAAGAATCAGCAGAAAAATCTTGGCAACATGAAATACCAGTCCAGAGCAATCCCCTCAAGGGACCGTGAGGTAGCTACAGCAGAGGATTCCACCTATAAAGAAATGTTAGAAATGACAGAAGGAGAATTTAAAATTTAGATGATGAAAACAATGAAGGAAATTGCTGAGAAAGTGGAAAATAACCAAAAAACAATGAAGGAAATTACTGAGAAAATGGAAAATAACCAAAAGGAAATCCAAAAACAGAATTAAATAAGAGATGAAGGATACAAAGAATATAGAAAGGATATAGCAGAGCTGAAGTAATTGAAGGAGTCAATTAGGGAACTTAAAGATGTAATAGAAAGTATCAACAACAGATTAGATCATGCAGAAGAAAAAAATCTCAGAAGTAGAGAATAAAGCTCTTGAGATAACTCAGATAATTAAAGAGGAAGAAAAGAAGAGTAAGAAAGCAGAACATTCACTGACATAATTATGGAACCTTATGAAGGCATTCAAACATACGAGTTATAGGTATCCCAAAAGGGGAAGAAGAATGTTCCAGAGGAATGGAAGCAGTTCTAGAGAATATTATAAATGAAAATTTCCCAAATATCATCAAAGATTCTGACATACTCCTTTCAGAGGGATATTGGTCCCCTGATAGCCACCACTCAAATAGAGCTTCTCCAAGACACATTGTGATGAATCTATTTAAAGTCAAGACAAAAGAAAAGATTCTTCAAGCTGCCATGAATAAGTGCCAACTGACCTACAGGGGCAAATCCATCAGGGTGACCATGGACTTCTCTAATGAAACTTTTCAAGCAAGAAGACAATGGTTATCTACCTTCAATCTACTTAAATGGAACAATTTCCAGCCCAGAATTCTATATCCTGATAAGCTAAGCTTTAAAATTGATGGAGAAATCAAATCTTTTACTGATATGCCAACATTAAGGAAATTTGCCACAAGAGCAGCTTTACAGGAAATATTTCAACCTGTTCTATACAGTGACCATCACAATGGACCTTCAGCAAAGTAAACACCCAGAAACTAAAGGACAGAACCTAGCTTCCACAATGATGCGAAAGACAAACTGAAGAGTGGACTTTCACAAAGCAAGATGAATAGAACACTACCACATTTATCAATTATTCCAATAAATGTCAATGGCTTGAATTCCCCACCTAAGAGGCATAGATTGGCTGATTGGATTAAAAAAACAAGCCATCTATTTGCTGTCTGCAAGAAACACACTTAGCTTCAAAAGACAAAACTCAGAGTTAAGGGTTGGAAGTCAATTTTTCAGGCAAACGGAATTCAGAAGAAAAGAAGGGTTGTAATCTTATTTTCAGATACATGTGAATTTAAAGCAACTGAAGTCAAAAAAGATAATTATGGTCACTTCATATTGTTCAAGGGAAAAATACAACAAGAAGATATTTCAATTCTAAATATTTATGCACCCAACTTAAATGCTCCCAGATTCTTGAAACAGACCTTACTCAGTCTGAGCAATATGATATCCTATAACACCATGATAACAGGGGACTTTAACACCCCTCTCTCAGAGCTGGACAGATCCACTAAACAGAAATTAAACAAAGATATAAGAGATTTAAATGAAACCCTAGAACAACTGTGCTTGATAGACATGTATAGAACACTCCATCTCAAAGATAAAAAATATACATTCTTCTCATCATCCCATGGAACATTCTCCAATATTGATCATATCCTAGGACACAAAACAAACCTCAACAGAAACAAAAGAATTGAAAATTTACCTTGCATCTTCTTAGACCACAAGGCACTAAAAGTGGAACTGAACTCCAACGAGAACATTCAACCCCACACAAAGGGATGGAAGTTAAACAAACTCATGCTGAATGACAGCTGGGTGCAGGAAGAAATAAAAAAGGAAATCATTAACTTCTGAATATAACAACAATGAAGACACAAGCTACCAAAACCTGTGGGATACAGCAAAAGCTGTCCTGAGAGGAAAATTTAACTCTTTAGAGGTCTACATTCGAAAAACAGAAAGAGAGCACATCAATAAACTCACAAGCCATCTGATGGAATTGGAAAAA